>MU795153.1:0-48305 GCA_027886305.1 Lentinula aff. lateritia
ATTTGCGTGCCATCATCATCTTCTTTGCATATGGGTGTAGTTGTAGCGGGATGGAGTCTACACCGAGGCCCTTCTGGAAGTCGTATATAGGAAGGCGTTTCTTTTCGGCCTCCTTCGTTAGCTCCCTCTCTTTCTCCTGCCTCTCGGCTTCAGCAAGACTCTCAGCAACCGCCGCTTCCTGTCTCCTCTGTTCTCTCAGAGTTTCCGCCTCTTGTAACTGTACTTGGTATTGCACTTTGAGTCCCCCGATGTGCGCTTCCCACTGGTCTTTGAGGCGTTGAGCTGCCAGCTCATTTGTGGTTATCTTGGGAGTGTTTGCATCTGCGACGAGAGCCGCCCGCATGAAGGCATAGGCTTCACTTGTAAAATCAGGTGCTGGTATCTTAGCGGGGTCAAAATCCATTTGTTCAGCCATGAGTGAGATATGCAAGTAGTTTTATGTGGAAAGAAGACAGGGAGAACTACAAGACTAGTTCTATACTGCTTCGACGGACGCGTGTCGATGCGGTACTGGCAGGAGAAGAAGGGTACCATATCATGTGTCCGTACTAAGACTCTAGTTTGCTGCGTCTCGTTGCTCTTGCCTAACAAACTGCCAACTGTACAGCACCGCAATCGAGAGTTAGTTGCCTCGCTTATCAAACCTCGGCCTGCCGTGCCGATATTTTAGTTGATCTGATAGTTGATGGGTTGGGGGTTGCCGCCCAGATTTTATTATCAAATTATAGTAATTATCTTTGGTTCATTGACTTCGACTTCAGGTAGAAAGCCATACCGCCCTGTTTGGGAACCCAAGTTAAAAACTCACCTGAAGTCACATCAGGTGATGATGGAAGTGACATTTTTTTCTTTGCCTTTTTACAGTTGATTCAGAAAATAATGGGAATATCAGAATTTTTAGCCGAGCCACAAGGTGTCTAAGAGCAGAGGGTCGAATGGGACAGTGGTGAAGTTATTAACAACACTGCTGTTACACCGCTAGTCCCCGGAGATCGAGAGTATAGAAGTAGAGAGCTAGGAGCAGCCAAGTCAGAGTGGCAGTAATGCCGACGATGAGGAGTGAACCAAAGAACGTCGAAGTCCTGAGGTTAGAGTAAGGAGAACTTCAAGGCAACGAACCTGAAGACTTAAAGGATGAGAGACGACAATCTAAGGTGATCTACGTTGGAGAGGATAATCTGAGTTGATAATTAAACTGAGGAACTACAGTATAGTACAAGCAGTATTTATATCTACTAATCGGCATATTGGGGCGGAGCGCCAGACTAGCTACTAAGAGCTATATGTATAGTACCTGCAGGGTAAGGAATAAGACAATAAGGAGAGACTAGAATGAATGGGTATGTGTAGTGAGAAAGAACAATAAGAAGAGATTACAATAAACAGTAGATCTCGGAATACCGAGCGGCGGAGTGGAGGCCCGAGGCATGGGCTTGACATAACCGTGCCAGAGGCTACGAGGTGTCTAAGTGCGGAAGGTCGAATGGGACAGTGGTGAAGTTATTAACAACACCGCCGTTACACCATTAGTCCCCGGAGATTAAGAATAGAAGGGACGTGAACTAGAAGCAGCCAAGTCGGGGCGGCGATATCGCTGACGACGGGGAGTGAGCCAAAGAACTTATAAGTCCTCAGGTCAGGGCAAAAGTACTTCAAGGCAACGAGCCTGAAGACTAGGGAGTGACAAGAGTACAGAGGGAGACTCAAGTCGAGGATGTTAAGAGAGTGATCTAAGATGATAATTAAACTGAGGAACTACAGTATTGTACAGGCAGTATTTATATCTACAGATCGGCGCATCGGTGTGGAGCGCCAGACTAACTACTAGGAGCTATACGTGTAGTACCTGCAGGGTAGAGAAAAGACAATAAGGAGAGACTAGAATGAAAGGGTATGTGTAGCGAGAAAGAACAATAGAGAGAAGATTACAATAAACGGCAGAATGAGGCACCAAGGCATGGACTTGACAGATACTCAATAAATCTCTGTCATTGTCTTGGGACCAATCTGTCTCTGCTCTGCCTCATTACTCTGCTTAATCGCTCCGCCTTCTTGCCCTGCTTAGTCACTCTGCCTCTGTCACTTTGTGACACAGTGTCAGTGGTTGACTGGGGCTCTGTCAAGCCCATGCCTCGGGCCTCCATTCCGCCGCTCGGTACTCCGAAGATCTGTGTTTATTGTAATCTCTTTCTTATTGTTCTTTCTCGCTACACATACCCTTTCATTCTAGTCCCTCCTTATTGTCTTTTACTTTACCCTGTAGGTACTACACGTATAGCTCCTAGTAGTTAGTCTGGCGCTCCGCACCGATGCGCCGTTCCGTAGATATAAATACTGCCTGTACGCTACTGTAGTTCCTCAGTTTAATTATTGACTTAGATCGACTTAGATTCCCTCCTTAACTCTGTGCTCCTCTAAGTCTTCAGGCTCAACGCCTTGAAGTACATTCTACTCTACCTTAGGACTTCGACATTCTTTGGTTCGCTCCTTGTCACCGGCGATACCGCCGCTCCGACTTGGCTGCTACTCAGCTCCTCCCTTCTATACTCTCGATCTCCGGGGACTAACGGCATAACGGCGGTGTTGTCAATAACTTCACTACTGTCCCACTCGTCTTCCGCACTTAGACACTCTGTGACCTCTGGCACGGTTACACGGTGTACATGATCATAACAGGCTCGCGGATGGATTGCAACATACCCAGTTTGTTGTTGTTCCTGGATTGGGCAGATAGTATGTAGGTCACCATGGGTGAGGAAACATTGGTGCTGTCCATACTTGCTGCTTGTGCAGTTGCTTTGATTAGCTTGCCCTTACTTTGGCCACTGCCCCTCCATTCCACCACCTTTTGCCCAGCACTTCCTGGCAATCTACAGTAATGGCAGGTGATTGTGGATTTGCCTTTGCTTCAGGTCTGTGCATTTAAGTGGGCTGTCATTAGTGCCTTTACCCATTTTGTGTCTCGTTCATCTTCCCGTCACTCCTCTTCCTTTTTGTACCAGAGCGTATGGAGGTAGGTGAAGGCATCTGCACTGGTGCTTCTTGGCATGCTGCACACGTCCGATCTCCATTCAGGTGGCATGGAGGCTATAACTATACACTGGAATTGTGTGTCGGTCACTGTTTCTCTGAGGTCATGGACCTTTTTGATGAGGTTACACATTCTTTTCTCATGGTCCTCCATCATGGATTCTGCAGGGTCAAACTTTTCCTGACATAAACTTGTGTCTGCCAGATGGATCCGCTGCTTGTCCTGTTTTTCAAAATACATTACCAGGGTAGCCCAGATCTCTGATGCCCTCTTTGTTTCATCTATTCCCAGTCTGACGGAATCAGTTATGTTCAATACTATCACTCCTGCAACTAGCCTATTGCATGCTTCCCATTCCTCTGGGTAACTACCAGATAGAATAGACAAGATCAAAGCTAAGGAAATACAGCAAGTAACTACAGCTTATATACGAGTAAACAAACCTCTGCCCTAGTAATGCCCAATACCCTGGGTTAGTGATAAACATGAGTAGTACATAAGTAAAGCAATGTGTAAGTAATGAAAGCTCAATCATTGTGCTATATGTGTGTTGTGAGACTGCTGTATTTAATATAAGTAAATAAAAAGTGCATGTTGTATCAGTAAGCATAAATAATAGGTCAGGTGACAAGATAAGATAGGATATAAGACAAGGGATATAGAAAATAAGACAAGAGATAAAAGATAAGACAAGATAAGGAAAAAGGATCTCCAGCTTTCCTTGCCGACAAGTTGTTTCTTGTCCGGGAGCCTTGCACTGCGGGGATCGATCCGTTTCCTCGTCGAGGAAAGGTTGTGTTTATAGGGAGGTTTGGTACATAAACAGCTCAATTTCCGAACAGCGATAATTTTGTATATTCCCTCCATAAATGGAAGCATTTTATAGAATTAGTATTGAGCGATTCTTGAGAATATTCTACAATAAACATTTATGAGGAAATTAACTCAAAACTCGCACTGATTATGCATAATGTTTTGGCCTCGATTACTCGTATGTTATTGAACTTATCCCAATAGGGCAAATGGAGGTGATATTTGGAGGTTGTATTAAATAGTAGCTCAAAATTCTCACTAAGGGAAATTAAAATATCATACAAGTAACCGCCTCGTGTAAATAGCGAGGTTCTTTTGAGAAACCTCACAGAGCTTATGCGTACCCGATGTCGGGACGTCCGAACGTTCAGACGTGACCGAGGTCGACACATCGAAACGTCGGAACATGCCTGATGTCGGGATGTCGGAACGTCGGAACGTGCCTGATGTCGGGATGTCGGAACGCGTGGCAATGCTGATGTCGGGGATGTCGGTATTGAAACATGGGGAACAACTTTTCATTTTATTGATACATCTAGTGAAAATATACAGGGATGTTAATGGAGGATCTTGAAATGTTTTGGGGACCTTGGAGTGCTTGAGGAAGTGCCTGAGTGTCTTTGTGCATTTGAGTATTCGTTACGTTGAGGACCTGTTCCGCCGGTTCTTGTCTAGATAACTATAGAGTAACCAATAAGTATTGACTCGTTTAGCACCAAAGGCCACAGACACACATCTTTTAGTCTGTGTATTGTACATGTTACAATCCAAATAGTACTGATTCAAGATCAATGACAAGAATGACAAGATTGAAAGTATTGAGATATGATCTACTTGAACTATCGAAATGTCAGCCAAAATACTTTAGAAAGTGGACAATCGCGTACCTTCACGACATAGCAGCCCTCAAAAAAATAGGATACACAATCGTACTCCAGACGACGTGCCAGGGTTCAGAGAACAGGAATTTTTCGAAATGCGCTCGTTGGCCTAGATTTTAGATATGTAGAACTATAAACAGAAATTAAAGTGAAGCTACATACAGCTTGGACAATAGATTCGCGGGCGGTCAAGACATTGCATTTCAAGCAGAAGATGTACTAATGATTCTAGAAGAGACCAATAAGAGGTACAGAAAGCAACAGTCAGAAAACTCACCCGCTCTCCGTCTGTTCGCGACCCGGATAGGCGGAAACCATATTCTCCAGGGGCAAGGACAGTCCTTATCCCACTCCTTCTGACGACAGACAAAGTCGTTGGACATCCCCACCTTCCAAATACTACCATCGACGTAGGCGTAGAGATATCCAGGACCATCAGCATTTGAAATAGCCCGGATCTCTCGCATACTGTAACGCTGTTGTAGCTCCTCAGAAGATCGACGCATAGGTACTGGGAGGAGGATGAATGGGAAAGGAGGAACGTCGAGGTTAGCGTTTGGGCGGTAGTAAAAAGATCCTGGTTTTTGAAGGGAAAGAGCTGCAAGCAAACGCGTCAGGATGAGGCGGAAGGTAAAGCGTGAGGTTAGAGACGGACGGAAAGAGCGTGAAGAAGAAAAGACGTACCAATACACGCATCCAGAGCAGACGTTGTTAAAGTCTGGCCGCTGAAAACTCCCGACGTTCAAGTGTAAGAAGATGCATTGCTATCGAGGGGAAGGCGAGGCGCGTAAGAGTGGGTCGAATGGGCGCTCGAGTCAGCCGTGAAGGAAAAAGCCAGCGAACGGTTTAAAACTGAAAGTTCCCTCGTTGATGCCCTGTAGACAAGCGGGAGCGGTACGACGATGACAGCGTGCAGTAACGAGGTATAGGTGAGTTGTTCTGTGAGGGACTAGAGAGGATGAAGGGTTAGGTTTCAGAAGCGCGAGAGTTGTGACATGTTCTATAGCAGTGCTATCCGATGGGATCAGATTTTCAAAAAATCACCAACGATCTCGTGAAGAAAGACAAGGGTGATTGAGATTGTCCTTTGAATGAATTTACTTCTCATAAGGCGTCTGAAGACATTATGAGCATGGGTCATATTGTAATAAGAGTGAACACCATAGTAATTAGAAACACCCTCCATGTATCCAGTTATCGGCGGGAGGTCAAGGATGAACAGATCAGCAGTATTGAGTATGTTGTCTTGGCTGGTAACCTACTGCTGGTCTACTTTCTGACTCTTTCTTCCAGTCTTCAGCTGCAGGTGTGGAAAGAATCGCCTACCGGGATTGACATCACGCAAGTGAACAAGAATACTTCTACACCTCATAAGCTCATGCGGAACTTATCATTCTGGTGGACCTTTATCTTTTATATCGGCCGTTTGTCCATCATAGGAGGGTAATTGCTCAATGTGCCTTGATGACCTTACTCAGGCTTTATATACAGCTCTGCAGGCGTGCAGCCGATAACATTATGGACCTTCTTGGGATATATCGTTGCCTCTATACAGTTCGTTATGTCCCTGTAGCTCCCGTTCAGATTGTTTTCGCCGCAGGAACCGTCTACATCCTGCTCGCAGTGCAAGCGACAAGAGGTCTTCGTGTGGCTAAAAAAGACTTGCAGATGTACGTCGGTCGAGCAGACCTGTGCGTACAAGAAAGAGACATCTTCTCGAAGAGGCACGACCAGCTCTGGGGTGTGCCGCGAGTTGGTAGAGAGCGTTACAGAAATCCTGTTGAAAACTTGAGTCAATTTACACATAGATTAATGATACATAAGTTGATAGGAGGTCAAAGCAGACTCTCCCGGCTTAGAGAAGAAACCATATATACATGACGGGATATTTCTACACGCAATTTTGTTCTGTTTGAATCCTGAGAGTGAAAGTTAGGATGTAATGTATGACCGTTGTATTGTCAACAACGCACGTTTATCGCAGCATAATAACCGATAAAACTCTGATTCTGTGTCTATAGAATGTGGTAGACGATGCTGATTAGCTTCATTGGTACGGCCCTAACGATGAAGTGACACTATCAGAGAAAGCTGAAACTTAGATAGGATGAAACGCACTTTGTTCCAACCAGATCCCAAGTAGTCATTCTTCTCCAAGTACTGCATTTCAGTGAGAATCACATTGAGCAACTTTTTATGTACTCTACCTCTCATTCTCGACATCTCGCATGTGCCATCGTGCCATCGTTGTGCGAACTTGCCCTTCTTATGAGACCCGCCGGGCGTTGAGAGGTTGTAGAAAGTTGAGCCGTTCGAGTGACAACACAGTCGACAGTGAAAAATCCTCAAAGCTTGATTCTATGCATAGGGTGGCGAATACGTCGTAACCGTCATGAAAAGCTCGGAGTCAAGGTTCCGATGACCTTCGGTCGTAAGGGTCGATAATTTTGGCCCGTGCAGAGGTATGTAAATCACGTTCGAGCAGAGTTTGACTCTGCAGGACGTAGTACAAGAAGAAGACAGATGCTGTCACGTGTATGTCTTCCTATTAATGATGTCTTCTTCCCGTGACTCACCTATCTATCTTCCTTTGAACCTAACTACTTGATCGATCTCCCGCAGGTATTGAGTCAGTATCGAGTACAACTCGTATATTGCCTCTCTCCTTTCCAAATCTTTGCTGAATACTGGACTTCGCAGAAAGGTTCACGTTGAGTCGTTCGATTACCTACGCTCGAAGCCTCGAACCGATACTCCCTCCTAAAGGCCTAACAGCCTGACAGCTCCTGGCCTCAAAAGCCAGACTACCGAATAATCTATCCCTGTACACGCGATGGTCAATAATTTGGACTCGAGCTTGGTAAAGAGCTTTTCCAATGGTCACAATTCTCAATGCCTAACGCTTGCCGAGCCCAAAACTCCACTATTGTCTTTACCTGATCATCCCGCCCCTTTCACCGGCGCTGACACATCGTTCAAATTGCCACATCCTGTAGTCATGGATAATCCGGTGGAGGCACGTTCGCAGCATATGTTTGAAATCAGGCGACAATATATCATGGTATGCTGAGTATGCTCATCTTTGTCAAGCACACCTCTCACTTCTTCATCCTAGACAGTAACTCTACACAGAGACAGTGTCGCCCTTAAGCACATGGAGGTGGGTCATAAATTAACACCGATTCCGCACAAGTTTAATCACATCTTCCCGTATAGCTATTGGAACAGTTGAAATTTGAAGATACGAATGACGATGAAGCTGAACTGGTCTCAAGCCGAGTTGCGAACCTTCCTTGGAGTAGTCCACGCATTTCCAAACTTTCCAGCAATTTAAAAGAAGCACAAGAGTTATTACAAACGACGTTGTAGATTATATGTTCTCCATCGGTATTGCTACAACTTATTTCTGGTATCTATATTGAACCCGCAACATCACATTTCTTGAAACATTTTCCAACATATGCTCTAGATTACATTGTCAGATACAGCTGAAGTTTGTACTAAATAATCAAAAAATTGAATCGGGAATGGAAACAGACTCCTCGTCAATAAGCTGATCTGTCACTAAAGAACCGCCCTTTTCATAGACAGAAAGGTTGTACCAAAGATCAGGATAAAATCCTTGCTCGAATTGCTTGCGCTCACTGCGGATTGCATTCTTGTAAGACGTGATCATCTCCGGAGAGACGAAGGGAGGGCGAGACATTTTGAAGGATATGGCAGCTGGTATAAGAGCATTATATGGGGTAGCTTTTGCAATCCAAGAATCGGTATCGATTCCCTCTTCCTTCAAGATCTCCGGCAGACCTTCCTCTCTCTCAGAAGGAGCTAATGAAAAATAAGCAAGGAGTGTCTGAATTTGAAGGTAGGAAGGGAATGAGACTCCCGGATAAATTTATGCTCTTCATAATACCTTTGGAGGCGATCGATTACATCCTCGTCGCTGGTGGGGTTGTCGAGGTCAAAATGGCAAGGCGACTCCACGAGTGCACCCGTCACGCCATGGATGATCATCCTCCATATATATTCTTCCACGAGGAGGCTCTCGATTGAACCGAATGAAATGGAAGAGAGTCTGAAGCCAGTTGCTCGTACGCCCTTGTCCCCCACAATCTTTTCCAGCCCTTCAATTATCGGATGTAAGAATATCTCCTTGCCATACGCAAGCCTTTCCTGGTAGTGGGAACTCGTTTCCTCTGGGAAGCGAGGAAGGAAAAGATCAGCAAACCGATCCTCCCACTCCGAAGAAATGATTTGGAGGCGCGTCAGAAACGCTTGACGCCTCAGATGGTCGTTCATTGTCAACTGAGAAACTAATCGATGGGTTTCCGGAAAGATATAGGGCATGGTTTGATTAAAATCTGTCGCTATCTAACACTTTTCTTTTGCAGAGATATATTCTGGTCGCGTGGCAGCAATTGCCTGGTATACTTCATACTTTTCTGCCGCTTCAGCCACACTCAATAGTAAGAAAAAATCGATGTGCCCCAGGGTAGGACCATGATGGTTGGTGTCTGCTGCGATGTATTGAAATAGAACCTTCAGGACATCAGAGGGTTCGGAAAGGTGCGCGTCCGCTTGGCTGGAAAGAATAGCAGGGGGGAATCCACCAGCAGAAACACCGAGTTCCTCTTTGAGCATGACGAACTTCCTATTATCGATTGATCGAAATACCACAGTGCTAGAACAGACTGCGTACGTAGTCAGATTTTCCGTAACTCAACATGAATGATCGAAGACTATGAGTACCGTCTGTGCCTGTTTTTTCCTGTATGATTTCAGTTCTTTCAGTTCTTTCAGCATCCATTGCGATTGCGCTTATAGTACACTAGACTCAGATATCCGTGAATCGTGAGTACCAAAAATGCATTACAGGGTGTACTCACCTGGATAAATTGATACACCAAGGATATTTTTTCTTCCGTCTCCGTAAGGTCGTGATAGTAAGTCCTCTATAAAAATGGTGATGAGTTGCGATTGCGATTGCGATTGAGAATGAATGAAGCACTGTAGGGCGTCAATCATACCCTACGGTACCGAAACCTAGCCGATGTCACTCAGCTGAATTACAGATATCGAAAGTCTTCGCGAATCCATGTATTCTCGTTCTACATAGTTACTAAGGACTATGTTGGGCCTATGTCTCCGATCCAATTCACTCCACTCCTGTCGTTCGACACGGCGCACTACCAATGCTTTCATTCTGCCATTGCGCCAATTATATCTAACCACCCGTGCTATACGATACAACTTGAACGCAATCTATGCAATCTATCTTGTGCTTACGCCTGGAAATTTTCTTTGTTCCAAAGTTCTTTGGGGGGATCATCAATTGAAATGTGAGGTTCTGAAAAATCATACGCACCTGGCAAGATCCGCAGGGAAAACTAATTTCTTAGGTGCACGAGGGCGGACCATCTCATTGACAAATCCCGTTCCACCTTTTGCCCAGCCAGGCTCCTGCTTCTCGAGCCATTCCGCATCGTAGAAGTTAGCAGGTAGCCCAACAACGTATCTGCTCTTTGAACTCTTGTCGTTATTATCCACACGGAAACGGGGTGCAGCGCCTCGCATGAAACCGAACTGGGGTCCTTCAAGAGAGATCCGACCCTCAAGATGACAATAATCCAAAAGCCTGACCCACTTCTTGAGCTGTTGACTTCGCCAGCATGGCTCCTTGATGTTGTAGCACATACTCGCTTCATCCATGTCAGGTTCCTCTTCGTCGGAAGACATCCCTGCAACCCCTAGCTCATCAAAGTCTTCGAGATAGGGTTCGAGTGCTGGAACTGCAAGTATCACATTCCTTCGTCGTTGGAACAACTATGTAGAAGAAATCTTGTATCAGCGTTAATTGTAAGCTATTGAGTAGAAGCTCACAGTGTTTTTCCTTTGCCATCTCTTTGCAAATATGGCATGCGGCAACTTCTTATCCTCCGCCATTTTTTGTTTCTCCAACCAGATTCCACGGAGGGTTTTTAATCGTATGAAGAAAGCCTCACGCAAGGTATCGCGATCTTTAATGTTGGGTATGGTGATTAGCCTCTTCTTCACGAGGATATCTACGAAAACATATGATGCGCCTTTGTTCCACGCTGATTTAGGAACACCTGCAATCCAATATCGGAAATTGTCAACAGTGCACGGGCGTGCGAGTGGATCCGTCTTGAATTTTTCAGCAAATTGCTTGGCTTCCTCATCGGAAACCTCATTTTTGTAGAGGTCTTTCCCCTCCATCACTTCGTTGAACCATTGACGAATGGTCTCCTGCCAAGGTACTCATCATGTCTATTGAAAACAGGTCATAACGGTACACACGCACCTTGTTTTTGAGCTCTTGCTGGGGTCGGTGTTTTACGGCTCCTGAACGAGGACTTGCTTTCTTTTTCGTGGCGTAGCTGAAAGGAGTTTCCTGGGTCGAATCTCCTGAGTCATCAGCATCAACATGATTGCCATCCGATTTGTTCTTTGCGTTCGTAGCGGCGCCACTGTCACCCTGACGACGAACCTCTTCGCCGATGTCCATCTCCTCCTGCCGCTGTTTGCCCTTGTTCTTAACTGATTGAATATCCAATGCCTCCAGAACGCGATCCAATACGGTCGAATTATTCTGAACGCTATCAGTCAACTTGTCGATTTTCGCATCTTGCTTGTTGACGACTTCAGCATTTGATGTCCGTATACCATCGTAAAGCTGATTCATCATCTTTGTTTGATGTTCAATCAGTGTTTTCAACTGATGGAGGTTTTAGAATCTCTGGGAACAACAAGGAGCGCGGGATACTTACCATGTCTTGGCCGCTCTCTTGATCTTGGTCGAAGATGGGTTGAGAAGACACTGCACGTCTTTTCCTTTTGGAAGGCGGTTGCTAACAAATTGTTATATACTGCGTCCTATACATTCACTTATAACATTACACACCTGTAGTGACACGGCGCTTCCAAATTGTGCGGCCGTTGGGGTGGCATCAGGATCAGCCATCGTAGTGTCTGAGTTGCCTGGTGTTTGGGGAGGGTTTGAGGTGGGGAGGTTTGGAGTAGGAGGGTTTGGAGTGGGAGGGTTTAGAGCAGGAGGATTTGGAGTAGGAGGGTTTGGAGTAGGAGGGTTTGGATTAGGAGGGTTTGGAGTAGGAGGGTTTGGAGTAGGAGGGTTTGGAGTAGGAGGGTTTGAAGTAGGAGGGTTTGGAGTAGGAGGCTGCCCTGTTGTCCATTGTATCGTCGAAGCACTTTGGGAAACTCGCACCGTGAACGGACTTTGCGGAATCCGTACTGTGAATCGCGGCTCCTGAGACGTAGATTGCGAAGGAGCGTGCGTCGAAGTCTGGGATGGAGTCTGGAATGCATCCCGGGATGCTGTACTCGGGCCAAGTTCCATATTCTCGTCCATAGATTGGATGTCCATAGAAGACTCGGAGTCGCTGGTATCCTCAGCATTGCCACTCTTCACAGAGTTGCCACTAACGACAGGAAGCAGCATTTTGTGACGAAGAGCAACCAAGTCGGATCCTCAGCCCTGGTTCAAATAATGGTGTAATCTCTTATCGGTGGATCAGTTGGGATTCATTTAACTGACGCGTACGTCGCCACATCGATGGAAGGTGTACATAGTACTGTTAACAATCAGCACGAGGTGTCAGTATGAAAGACGATTATATTATTCGGTTTCTAAAGAGGTCACATACGTAGACTCGAGTTTATTTCTACGCGATATCTAAACAGGCGCTATATAGAGCGAAAACAATTACTTGCTAGAAGTGTTACTTCTGCATGGCAGAAAGCGAATGATCGTCTCAATCTGCGTAGTCTAGAGGAGTTCTGAGTGGACGAACAACACTAACCACACAGTGAAACTTACTTCACGCAGTAGGGTTTTCAAGATCTCAGTGATCTGAGAAGTCTGAACAAACATAGGGGGGAAAAGAGAAGAAAATTGTTGTATCTTGAGAAATAAGTCACGATCAATCATGGAAAAATCGAAGGAATTTTCAAATGTACCTGCTCTTCCAGAGATATAGCACCTGGCCTACCACTGCAAGCTATAGCCTTTACACACGCGAGGGTGATCTGCCGGTCCACTCCGCAGAATTGCTCATATAAACCTTCCAACGCATTGCCGAGGAGCTCACAAGTCGTGAGCGGACACGAAAGGAATATCTTGATATCGCCTATAGGTTGTTCGACGCGAGCGATCTAATGCACAGAGGTTTAAGTGAAGTTGTCTATTCCTCGTCGAATGCCACACGTACCTCGACCGATAGCTTTCTGACCAAAGTCTTGAGTTTCATGATTTCCACATAGAAGCAGGTGAGAGATTTTGGTTGTTCCTGGTGCATCAAATATCAAACACAATTAGTACATGTAACAGTCAATTGGATTTTCGGACATACCTCAACAAATTTATAGCTTTCGGGACCAGGGTGGCGTTGAGAGAAGACACGCTCCTGCTCGTGGACTGCTGTTTGCAGCATCTTCGTCAAAGTTTGGAATTCTTCATCAAGTGAACGCCAGATATCAATAGATCTAACGGTTGGATAAAGGGTGTGGCGAGTGTCCATGAATACTGTGAAATTGAAAAAGGGACTGGGAAGAATATGGCTCTATCCGAACGATCCCAGTCAGTTTTTATAGCAGGCAGGACCGTGGTTGGGTGCGTCAGACGTACAAACAATAAGAACTTTAAGGCGAGACAAAGCAACCTATCGCGAACATGACATTCTAATGTAGCCTCAAAGGATCTGTATCGTCCATTGGAAAGGATCTTTGTCGTCCATTGGGTATCTACGTCCGGTTTAGAACCAGACTAGACAGTCAAAAGCAGAGTAGTGAACAAGTCACACGTCACATGCAGTCCATAAGAAATAAATCACACTTCGAACACTTCATCACCGATACTACTACTCCACAGAGTCAAACTCTGTTGGTAGTTCGCTGTTCACTTTATAAGATTGTCCGACATTTCACCAATCATCCATGGAACTCAACATCGTTATCGATCCCTCTATTCCCAATCAGGCTAAACGTATGAATTGGAATCGGGCTGTTCCTCAATGGGACCGTGTCGGTTCTTTCCTTTCTTCCTTCCTTTCCGGATCGAGAAGATTGGCCATGAAGGGGTTGAAACGGAAGGCTATATTACGACGTTGGTCAGGGTGAAGTGATCTGCCACACCTCTTTCCAAAGACCGTTGATGTCTCTCCCGCAGGTGCGCACCGTATCGAACGAGGCAGCTGAAATTGCTCGATTTGTGCTACAAATCACCCTCGCCACAAGCGAAATAGAACAGCTTCGTGCCGAGATAGCTAGCTTGTCGCAACAAATTCAGCAGTTCAACAAGGTATGAAAGTATTTTGCTGGGTGTATTCTTTTAACGTCTCCGTCAGAATCTTCCATATCTTCGACCGTTGGAAGAGCTGAAGACTCTCCATTCTATAATTTCTGCTCTAATAGACGAAAAAAGGGAAGATATACAGGAGCTAGAGAAGCAGCTGCTGTATTTACAAGCTTCACAGTGCTCTCGCAGCTGACCGGTCAGCTGCATCCTTTCTTCCCGAGGCGCTGTATTCATTTTTTTGTCCGCCAACCGCAGCGCCTCGCACGTATTTTAATCGGATATCGTCCACGTACCCAGAATTATTGAATATACATCTATTCGTGTTGGTCTCGCATCAGAAACTCCAAAGAATTGTTGCAGTTTATATCATTATATATGGCTATAGTGTTTTCTTTATGGACAGAGAGACAATGCGTCCTCCCTGCCAGTGTCCTAGCCGAACTTCAATAATATTTATATTGTTCTCATCAGTCGAGACGTCGGTACTGACCACTTGCTCGTGTCAAGCCTCGTGTCAGATATGTGAGCTGGATTTTCCCTGACTTCTGCAACAGAACCGCCACTGAAGATTTATGAAAACTTCCTACACTCAGCTGGGCACGATAGAGGCCCCTACAGACTGTATACATGCATTGGCATTTTCACCAGACGGTCGTTATTTGGCGAGTGCCAGCAATGATAATATGATACGCGTCTACGGTGTAAAACACGGATTTGCGACGATCTGGGAAGAAAAAGGGGATTGTCCTTTCACCGCTGTCACATGGAGAGCCGATGCTCTCTTTGTCGGTAGCATGGATGGCGATGTGATTTGTTTCTACCCAACCACGGTATGTGGCATCTTCTTGCTCCGATAAATGTTTTTGAAAACAAAACTAGGGGTACCGGTGGATTCGTCGACGGAAAAGTGAGGTCATCTACAAGACTGACGCCATAATCCAAACCATGGTATTTAATCAGAGCAGCGACCAACTCCTTGTTTGTTCAGGCGCTGATGTGCTCCTCTTCAAGAAGAGTACGTGCAACTGTTGGCTTGGTAAGAGATACCATCCAAGCTAACTTGAATTGATAGCTTCAGGGAAATGGAAATACCATGATTGTCTCCCTCGCCCTACCCCATTCGGAGAGCCTAGTGAAGGCGATACCTATCCAATCGTGGCAACAGGGTTGCATTTTCTCGAAAATGAAAAGGAATGTCTTATAGGATACTTGTACAACGGTTTTTGGTGAGCGAAATTTTCTGAAATAACTACAAATCTTATATTTCTTCACACTTGGCTTTAGGAAATTCAATCTTGAGACATGGGAGAGCACTTTGTATTTTGGGCCAGATGACTCATATGAATTGGAGGAGCCGAGAAGGCATTTTGGAAGAATGTATGTCTCACATATCGAGAACCGAGCCGTAGTTGTCTGACCCAATTTAATAGTACTGCATCGGCTCAATCCCCCGACTCAAAATCGGTTGTCGCAACGGATACCTGCATAGGGCTTACTTGGTTCAAAGTCATGCCCGAAAGGCTCAAGAAAATGAGTAGTACTCATCAGACTCAGGATCTTTTGTCTAATGTTCCCCTTCCTGTCCTCTTCATAAACCAAGGCCAAGCAGTAATCATGGGTACGACTAAGGGTTGTGCTTTGATCTTAGAGGTAAAGCGTGCCGAAAAATTACAAGCCTTGAAGCACGGAAATGGTAAATCCTAATTTCTCACTGTTCATTTTTGCTAAGCTACCTCGTCCTTTCACCATACAGACCAAACCTGGGTGACTTCCTTGGTAATATATTCTTGTGACATTGCGCTAGTCCCTACTGATTTGATAATAGGCCTATATCGATATAGATAGTCACTCTCGAATGATAGCCACCGGCGACGGAAATCGCGAAAAGCGCACAAGAATCATACTGTGGATCGAGGAGGATAAGAAGGACATCTCGTTCAAATTTCCCAAGCTCTGGCATATCATGCCAACACTAGTGAGTTGTTCTCTTAGAGCAGAAGTCCCGGTATCAAATGCTTTACAGTTTGTATCCGTCCTCAGAACTGGGCAGGTAGTCCTTACCGTGATGGGATTGATCTTCGTTTTATCACTGTGGTCATCTCCTTTGTGGTTAGAAGCCATGTCGGAGAAGTTTTCAGCGTACTCCTTCAAATCATTTCCTCCTGTGGCACCGCTCCCTTCCCCATCTCCTGTGATATCTGCTGCTACATCGTCACCTTTCTTGACAAAGGCCACCAAACTGCTCGACGCCTTGGGAGAGTTACTGGTGCGTATCAATAGTCCTTTATACAGGAGGATCTTTAATGAAAGATTGTCAAGGCATAAGTGAAACTGCGATAATGTGGATAGCCGGTTGTAAAATCCAGGAGTCGTCGCGCTTCGCGTATCATATTCTATCATATCCTGTACATGTTTCTCAGCATATATAGGAAACACTTCAAGATGTATTGCGTGAACTATCGTCATATCTAACCATAAGGTCATAGTGTACTTGACTATCTGATGGTCGAGGAAGCTGTTTTGCGGGTATGCTGGTTATCTCACGTCACGTTAGGTAGATGGCAGGCAAAAAGAGGTGCTTTTTGGACTACCATCATAATTCGAGTACATTGTCATAACTCTATTGCCCATCGGCGGTGGTTGTGCGATGCATAGCCGAACGCTGTCCTGAAATATCACGAACACCCCTGATAAGCTCGTCTACCAATAATTCCTTCTCCATCTCGAGGTCGCTGGCTTTATCCCGAGCAGTTGCCGCGGAACGCTCAAGAACTCCAGCAAGACGTTTGTAAAGTGCAATCTCAATGTCCAACTGAAGAGTTTGAGTTTGTTGTACAATCATTGCCTCCTTCCCTGATATGGCTTTTTCTCGCTGTTCGAGAACAACGAGTCTGGTGGCCCACGGAAAGTATCCAAAAATCCAAGAATATACGTTCATCGTCATAGCCCAGACCTACGATAATTGAAGCTATCAATTTTGCCAGGAGTAGTATGGAGCCTGCAGCTACTCACCACCTTATAGCTGCAGACAACGAGTGTTGTGATCCCGAGCATCAAACAGATCATAATGCTCAATCCAACAAATGCCCTGGTAATTTCTTCGCGATTATTCTCCGCAAACATACTAAATAGACGTGATACAGGATCGATGTCGAAACCATGGATATGACCAGAATCAGGTAGATGCTTCAACAAGAAAGAAAGAATTTTGTTAATGAGATTAGCTCAGCTCGAGACTCCCATCTGAGAAGACGAATACGTTGCCGCCGAAGAAGCAAGCTCGAAAGACATTGGGGTCTAAGATATCCTCAAGCTGTTCCGACCACCTCTTCAGATATACAAATCCGTTACTCAGGTTAAGCCCGACAAGCCACGGTATATCTGCGTGTTGTGACGTTGTAAATATACGTACATCCTTCTATTCATGTTTCGAAGCCATGCCTAGATATGTCGGACCCGATACTACAAATAAGTAGATTTGAACCAAATGCTTGCCTATGCTTGCCATCGATAAGCTACAGCCTACTCGCTTAGTCTCGCTAATACTCACCATTGTTCTCTCATTGGGGTTAGTTCTCCAGATTGATGCGGTCTCAAGATCTCGATCCTACTATTGAAATCACAAAGAGTTTTGAGACGAGTTCCTACAGAGGAACATATTTTACAAGAATTTACAGGTATTTGAAACCACACGTTGAACAGAATTAAGCAAGCTTCCCAAAAGTAAAGGTTGGGAGCAAGTTGCCCAAATAGTGGAAGGGTTCATAACCAGTCATGTATGAAGAACATACATAACTATATGAGGTATTCGAGTTCGCCAGGTTTGCATATCCCCATAAAACCCAATTCCATACACAAATTATGACTGAAGTTTCATTACTCTCGAATGATCTTTGTCGTAAATTGCATATTCCTGAAGCTGGAGCGTTCTTGAGTCTGTAGTCATCTGAGTTTTGAATGGTGCGGGAAAGAAACGAGCATAAAGGAAAGACTCACCTGCTAGAGAATGCCCTAGTATTCTCGGTCAAACCTATGTGTTCTGTTCCTTGAGGGAGGTACCCACATGAATCTCCCTACTCGTCACTGGAGGCACAAGGTTTTGCGGAATATTTTTCAATGCTGCTTGTGTGACAAAATAATTGAGAGAAAGATTCAAAAAAAAATCAGACACTAAAACGTCAAAGAGTCGTGTTCCAAGCGTGCTGAAGTCCTTAAGAAGCGGCTCGTCAAGACAGATTCCTGTGGCAATTTCAACCTTACTCTGCATTTTGTTATGGCTTCATCAACTCGGTCTCGTTCCAGTCGTTCCTCCGGAAATGGAACGCGTACGCCCGTAGCAAGGAGACGTCTTTCTCCTAGTCACACCATTCTTATCCCCCTGTTTAACGGAGGTGTTATGCCCCAACAGGAACTCGATAAGGTAAAAATATTTGTATATTCATCAGGAATGATATCAAATTGCTTCTGCAGGTAGAAGGGTCAACGACAGGTCTCTACTTTGGAATGGATCGTGCAATAGCAGAAAACAAAAAATTCCCATCTATTCTTTCGAGCCGCCACAAGCACCAACGATACATTGATGTACGGGACGGGTTTTCGTCTGATTCAATCGTAGATGACATCTACAAGCTGAAAGTCATTGTCGATCAAAGACGATACTACGTATGCGGCACATACGATCCAAGCTCTCCCAACAATAACAAATCTTTGATAACATATGGCGCAAGGGAGAAATTCAAGGGCGAGATCGCGATATTCTTCTACTCTGTCTATGAGCCAGAGAGGTTCTTAGAGTATGTGCCTAGGTACGGGAATGCGAACGAGAGGGATGAAGCGATCAAACAAGTCCTCACCGCGTAAGTAGATATTTTTCTTAGTCCGCGAAGTCATGCAGATCTTAACGCGTTGATCCCAGATTCTCGAGGAACGTTGGAAGTCACATTGAAAAAGGAGCTCCTCTGAAGCACGTCGTTAGGGGTTAGGCCTTTGCTTTCCGTTTTACCTACAGTGCTCGATCGTGACCTAGTTTTATCTCATTGCCTTTTCACTCACCTATGCCCCTCATCTAGTTAATTTATAGCCCGTGTTGACCACGTCTCTCCATGCCTGCTTCACTATGCCATCCTTTTTGTTGTATCAACTCTATGCCCACATTTTTGTTCGTTAGCTTTCCATTAAAAGATTAAAAATACACCTCATGTTATTTATTCTGGCCTATCAGCTACATCTCGTTACATTCATTTGACCCTCCTATAGTTTTGTCATTCTTTTCAACCCTCGTTCCTTAAATACTTGGCCGTTCTTTACCTACTGTCGCTCCTTGATCTAACATCCAGTCGTTCTTTGCACGCGTTGATCTTGAGTTCGGGCGGAATCCTGTTGCGGGTGCTAGGATTGCCAAGGCTTATTATATGCGGACAGAGCTGACTCCCAGTTTATAACCTGGAGTAGCTGGGAGAAGGCAGTAAACGGTCGATATCGAGTTAATGGTGGAACCGACTCGAACGAGCGAGGCAACACGTGGTGCACATGACTAGACATTTTATGTATTTTGATTCCTGAAAACTTACACTGAGTTCTTCGCAGGTTCTTCGTCAGGCTTCTATCTGGTCAAACTGGGTATGAAGCGCTGAAGGTACCTATGAATAGATATCCTTATCGCAATATCGTTAGTATCAGTTCTTCTTTGCGCTTAACCGGATAACGTTCGAAGTGATGGAAAGTAAGCACGTCCTTTATAATGAATAGCTTATAATTTGGGTCCTAATGCTATTTGACTATAGAGGTGACTTGTATGCTTGCAACGACTCAGGAAGCCGATCTATCCAGCTTCCATGCGCTGATAGACAACGATATCTTCACCTGCCTCAATCGTAGGCCGCACAACTTTCCCATCGTTCCCTCTCGAAGACAAAACCTGAATCCCAGTCCAAATTCAGCCACGCTTCCCGATTTTTATACACCACGCTGGGTGACTTCCTCGATACTCTTCCTGGGGTTCGCTCCAAGCAGCAACCCATTCAAATTCCATTTCTTGAAATGCCTTGACCATGGATTCAGTACCCTACCAATTGACAAAGACGGCCAGTCAAATTCTTACGCTCTCAGCTCATCACTACAAGAAGATTGGGACTCGTTAGAGAGAAATATGCGCGCATTTCAACGTGCCTGTATGAAAATCAACCGGCTAGCAATTCCTGACGATTTCCGCCTTTGGCCGCTACCAAACTTCTATGGGTATCACAAACGTTGGAGAACGGAAGTAGAGGCGCGTAGGGCAGGAATGCGATCTCGTCAAGCATTCATTCCTTTGATTGCCTGTATCTCATTTTTCGTTCGAATGTTATATCATTTGGAGAACAAATGGGTTGATCTTGTCGCTTTGTACACTCCACCCAACGAGGACGATTCTTTCTTGGGTAAGAGACAGAAGGAGTATGTGGAACTTCGCCGGGGGCCTGTTCCTGCAAAGTGGGAATGGCAAGAGCTACTTCGTAGGGAAACGTCAATCAGCTCTGACTGGCTTGCATATTTTCACCAAATCATGGATATTCCACCAGTTGGTGCATTTGTCGATGTGCACAATTCCGGGTGTCTCCCCTGGCTCCCTGTATTCCTCGATTCCAAAATGCCTCTGATGTTATACTGGGGTCAAACTGGTGATTGGTCTATTCCAAAATTTTTCAACTTTGTGATTCCATTTCCCAATCCCGTCACGTTTCCGATTCCTGATACTACCACGATTGACAACCTTTCTGCGACACAAACACCTTATCCGCCACCAATATCAGAAGGCCATTTTTTCAACGGACCAGATGTATCTACTCATAAGCCTAAATTGCGGTATCCACGTCTCACTGGCGGAAGCTTTCCCCGTCACAACGAGGACATATTCTCATTCATCCAACGAAGAGAAGCTCATAGACTCAAAGCTATCGCATCGGAGGCGGCATCCGAAAAGCAGTCTCGCTTACAGCGGGAAGAAAATGCTAAGAGAGATCGACCTCCGGGTCGGAAAGGTGCTCGTGTCTATTACTGGGACCTTGTAGAGGGTATCAGGGTGCGGACAGCTGTGGGAAGGAGTAATTATGAGGATATCTGGGAGAGATATGGCCCAAGCCAACGGCGTTATGATTCTGTTGCTGATGAATGGGAGGTCTGCACGGACCTGGATCCTGACGGTGGTGATTCAGACTCCGTCGGGGATGACTCCGACAATGATTTTTTTATCTCTACCAGCTCACAATCACAGGTGGAAGCGGGGCATGACGTTGGCCCCGCTTCCTCATATGCTTATGTTGCTCGTCTTCAGCCTACAAAGCACTCGCCCGCGCTACCTTTAACCTTTTCTGAGGCCATCGAAGACGTTGCCCACCATCGATTCGGTTTTCTTAATCGACCCATCCAAGACAATAGAGAAGTTGTGGTTCTACCTAGGCTTTGGAAGAAGGTATTGGGCTTGCTTGGATGTGGACGCCCGCCCGTACCTGATGGACCAGACGATCATGTCAAGCTACAGATAATCAATCTTGTCATGCATATCTGGAAATAGCTCGTAGGAAGTGGGGTCCAGGAACGGTAGATATCATCAAGTGCTTAATCAAAGAGGGTTTACCATTCAATACTCTGATAGCTAGCTATCCTCCTCGAATATGCAAGGTGATCCCGCGCCGTCGACCTGCAGTTCTGGGTTTTCGTCCAACAGGATTTCTTCCTAATTCACAAGATTATCATGCATACGAGGTTGTTCGCGACGAGTTCCTACGCTCAGCTAGAGGTTGTGCTGCATTGCTAGGTGGAGGCATAGTTGCTCAATTAGCTCGTGGGATTGTCAATGAAGATGATGTCTTAGATGGACCTAGTGTACATGCTCTGCAAGAAGGAGAGCATGCACTTTGTGTATGGGAAGTGGGCCGAGGCCGTGCTTTCTGGGACGACCAACTGACGAGTGAAGAAATGGATCTCATATGCGGTACATATGAGGTTGCTACAGGTACGTGTGTACCCTTTTTTTATGTCTATGTCTCATTCTTTTCTAAGGCGTCATCTCGCAGGAGGGTGTACAACAGACTGCAATGCAATCCTGGTGGCCTCGTCCGAACTCTTGGAGAACATGTGGGCTTAACTGTGGATTTTGGTCAAAAGATGCCGAAGATTGGTTTCAAAAGTGACTGACTAAAATCCACAATTCTACTGAGCCGGTGGTGCTGATGAGTTCTCAAACATGGCATACGCACTTGAAGTTTCAAAAAGCATACACACTTTCGAACAAGAATGATGCCCTTGCAGTCGAATATCTCAAGAAAGAATGCAATTTGCCGATCTGATGGGGTTGAATTGGTATGATCTTGACCTAGTGTATATCCTACCCTGTATGTATATACTTTTCCCAATGCTGAATACGATTCACGGTGTCCAATGTTCTCATGAAGTATTATAATAATGTAATCATCGAAATTCATTCCTTTGTATCGAACTTTACATTTAGTTGAACATTAATTTATGGCCCCTAGTAAGCTACTAACTCTCCGATAATGAGAATCATCTGTAACACGAATGAGACACATGTGAAGGATCCTACAAAGATTATAGCATCAACTGCAACTTGTGGAATTTCGAACTTTTTTAGTAATGAGTAATGAAAGCATTTGCTATAATGTAACACCCACCTCGTTAGTGACTTTGAGTTGGACCTGCGTCGGGGGATGGTATTGATGAATGAGAATGAACAACACAATACTGAAAATCAGACTTCCAACAGCAACAGCAAGGGGTTGGTTCCAAAACATTGCATAGATCTTCTGGAGCGCTCTGATTAGGAAGAGCAGGTAAACCAGAGCACCCGCCTTGAACAAAATTCGGGAGAGTTGAAGGTCATCAACGATCTACTCGATGGAGGAGCATTAGTCCATGGCGTCAATGTATGATAAGTACATACTCACAACGTTCCGAAACCATTTCAGGCGATCTGATCTTTCCGAAGGACATCCTGATCCCTCCAAAGGATGTCCTGACCCCTCCGAAGGACGTCCTGATCCCTTCGAATGATATCCTGGTCGCTCAGAAGGACGGCATAATTCCTCTGCCGGACAATCTAATCCCTCCGAAAGACTGCCTGAGTTCTGAAATTAAGGGCACCGTAAGATTAAATCTGATGATGGCATTCAATGTATAATCAAGCTCACAGTCTTCCCGCGAGTATCGAGATTGTCCATCATGTGTCCTAGTAGGGAGGTAGCTGAGTTCTATGATGGATCGTCAGACATGCAACATTGACAAAGAAAATGCAGGCACCCCCATCGAGGTATCAGTGGTCAGTAATGAAGACGCTTTCGTTGGAATAGTATGATCTTCGATGCCTCGCATAATAGGCTCTGTAGTCTTTGCAAAGTAGATGAGCATTTTTGAAGATCCATTAGTACGATCAGACACTCACCATCTGCCTAAATAGAACTTCAGGGCTCGAAGGTATGGGAGCGTTCTCCGTAGACTCGGGTTTCGGAGTACTGGCTGGGTCCTATGAAGGCAAATACATCATAATGAGATGTAGATTTTTCGGAGAGTCAGACTCACCATATTCCCGAGGATTTGAGTATCGGTGGTTGACAAGATGGACATGCTCGTTGTCAATCCAAGTATCAGATTTTCGATATCAGTCGTGATAGGAGTCGCAGTAGGCCTTGGAGTACTGCTTGAACCCTATAGAAGGTTATGTGCCCAATCGGAACAAAAACAGCACGCAACGCACTGTGTTCTGTTGGAAGTCCTGTGAAATGCTCAGTCAGTGAACCGATCGACACAAAACATTCAACTCAATAACATTCAGGATGCTCCGATCTGTGTCACTATATTCACTAGAGTGGCTACTATATCCTATCGTTTCATCCTCGCTGTCAATAACCTTGTCGTCGTCCCTCCAAGAGTGCGGAAAGTTGGATGCCCGCTAACGGAGAATCAGTGTGTCGAAATATTGGGAATATGGGAATTACCGGCGATGGAGCATATACTGCATGATGAGCAGGTGGCTCTTCCTCTGTATTCATAAGGACGTACCAACCTTCACTATCGCGAATGAGAGTTTTCGGTAAGATTTGGTTCATTCAGCCTCGTGTACAGCATGCGGGTCATGAGCTTACATGACATAATGTGACAGAAAATGCAGTGTGCTTGCTTGAAGACTGTGATGCATATCATACGTAGGGTCGTCTCGAATAAGTTACGACGCGTACCACCACAAGTCTGTCAGGTGATGGAGTATATCAGGTGATGGAGTACGACTGCTGACCATGAGCAATCACAATTTTTCTTATTCAAACTTCCTTCCTTTACTGCCTCTTCATGACGATTCCACGAGTCAAACTACGTGGTTTCGACATAGCTATGGGTCGCGAAGAACTTGTACCATACAAGGTCATTATAGGACAGAAGAAAAACACGACATAGCTCATTTCGCTGCACTAGCAGACTCTGTAGAACCTAATGTCGAGCCTGTGGTGGGTCTCGACCTGGACCGCTTTGCACTACGATTTCGATACGTCGTCAACGTGCTATTCAGAACCCAACTAGGCCTCCCCCCAGAAGTTAACTTTAGTGACCTCGTTGCAATCTTGGGGTGCGCGAACTGCTCATTCTCCAGATCTACAGGCCGCCACCAGAGCTCTCGTTCGCTACCTTCGTGATTGCACCAGACCCAGATTTGATAGCCCCCATCTCTAGTATTCCGGTGGACATATATCGTCCCCAACAACCTGGGAGTCGCGGTCTCAGAGGGAGGAGCGTCGAGGTCATTCAGTGACTGACTAGAGTGCCAGGCTGTTTCTCCCTCGCTATCATGCGATCTGAATCGATTCATCTCCAACCTTGTAGGTCCATACGAGTCGTTCGTAATATTACTCGTACGAGGTCTCCCTTGCAAGAAGTACTTTGGAGGCCGCGCTGGAGGTTTAAAGCTAACGGGGGTAGATCCCCTGTCAGCATCCTTGGCAGAGCCTAATGGACATCGGTATAGAACCTCACAGAGAAGATGGTTCACTGACTGGGGTTTTCGGTCTTCTTAAGAGCTCCCTTCTGAGGAGGGGGAGTCCTCGCTCGTCCTCTTGTCCTCCTGCATTGGATTTCAGCGTTCCTAAGACCAGTACAACATCGTATCGTATTGGCTCACGATTCCTCTACGTCTGCTGGGTCATGATATATCTTTTGGATGATCCCATCAGAATCCAAATAATAGCTGCAATAGTCGTATGTTTGCCTTCTCCACCATCCAGAGGGCTATGAATTGTCAGCGTTAATTCGCAATCAAGGTTGGTCCAACTGACGAACAGTAGGGCTTCCTGTTTCTGAGTCTGCAGTGCTGTCTGGTTCCATCAGGGAGCGGTTCTGACACCCACGAATCCTACTTCCACTTTTATTTCCATGTGAGTTCTTGCCATATGCAACGCGCAAGAGTTTCCTGACATTTTTGATACCCGTGATAGGAGATAAGAACCAAATTTCCACAGTGACAGGTCGCTAATTTCGCTCCATCGCCTCATCAATGCAGTAGGCCATCAGGCCCTACCGTTTCCTGCTCGAACTCTTTGCACCGTTACTTCCACTTTCGAGTTCAACTCGCTTGTGAAATGGCTCGCCGTCGTAGAGTCAATTCTGTGAACTCAGATTTGCAGCCATGTCGTTGCCAAGACTGTCTCAAACAAAATCCAGAGGGATTACTGATCCTCCAGTCCGCTCTTACTGAGCATCGGCATCGGGAACATCTCAGGAAAACCTTACTCAGTAGGGTCGACAAGTTGCAAACGGTGTCGACATCGCTTGGTGTAGTACTAGAGGTTTCAGGGTCTGACATCTCACCCGAGTCACCGTCCCCTTGCAAAAACCATCTTCTCAGCGGAAGCAACCATCCAGATCCAAATCAACCTGGCGGAAGCTAAAATCCTATCCCAGGTTCAAATGACGAGGACACCGGCGGCTGGTTACAATGCATAGTATCCGAAATCCGCATGCGCTTGGAGACTCTATACGATTGCGAAACTCGCCTCACCTTCATCAAATATCCTTCTCCGAGTAACCCTTTTGTATCGTCAGATCCTGAAGGCCTTCTACAAGTGAACTCTGGGGACTTCGCTCTGAAGACTACTGTTATCGCCAACAACCGCTTTTTGGATACAGAGGCAAGGTTTTGCAGTCTGCTCAAGTCAATTCAAACATCGCCGCCGGATCAGCGCTTAGTTGGGGATGTAGACGTTGGTGAGGAGCTTTGCGAAGCATTGGACAAACTCCATCGCATAAAGGAGAGACAATGGATATCACAGGCCTACCCTGACAGACGTGATGGATCCACGATTAACAATAGTATGTGCTACCCCATCCTCAGTTGCATTGACTAAATCTACTTAGGTCGTCGCTTTTCTCAGAGGCAAATGACAGATGCAACTCCGACCCTTGTAGCCGCTCTGATCATGCATATCAAATTCCGCAGTCCAGTTCGTCATATGCGGGTAAATCTTGCGCTGTTGCGTGGCATCATCGGAGGGTTTATGAGAAGAAGCGGGATTCAATCGAGAGTTCCCTTGCAGATACCGAAGGATATTCACACTATTGTCGACCAATATGATCTCAATCCTACTTTACACGTCGCGGTTGCATGCCCGAAATGTTACGCATTGTCCCCGTTCAACGACGAGGCCCTTAAAAATGCTGAGAACGCACATGAAGCACACCTTCCTTTCCCTGTGTGTGAAGAGAGATTACACCCGGATTCACCGTCGTGCGGGACTACATTGTGGCACACTCGCCATAGTGGAAAGCGTTTATTCGTGTCTCCGATTAGAAAGCAGGTCTTTCAGGATCTGAAAGAATGGATCGGGAGAATCTTAGCTGTTCCAGGCATCGAAGATGCTGTTGCAGAGCATCAGCAGCGCCCATTCCCAACGAGGACTGACTCAGAAATAGACTTTGTAGATTCTGTTGTCTTTCGTGGATTCAGGGGCGTAGATGGGCAGCCGTTCGTAACTTCTCAGAAAGGACCTGCTGAAAATCCGGATCTACGGCTTGTAATGAGTCTTGGCTTCGACGGGTTCAATCCATTTGGGCAAAGAGAAACTCACGCTCAAATCCAATCCACGGCTTTGTACATGGTCATTCTGTCTCTACCGGAGCATCTTCGATATCGACAAGAGTATATGTTCCTGGTCACTGTCATGCCCGGAAAACCCAAACAACACCACGTCAATCATACCTTACGGATTCTGGTCAAGCAACTGCTGGCCTTCTGGGAAGGTGTGTACTACACGCGTACAGCACGTCATCGTATCGGTCGAAAGGTTTTCGTAGTCCTGCTCCCTGTAGTTTGCGATACGGAAGCTGCAATTCAGATTTCGGGCTTTGCTGCGCACAATCATACCTACTTCTGCAGACGATGTCTCCTACCAATCAGTGATATCCACAACCTTAATCCAGAAACTTGGATCATCCGGGACCCTGTGAAACATCGGGAGCTGGCCTTTGAATGGAAGACTGCTTCACGGGCACGACGCGAAGCAATCTACAAGGCTCACGGGATTCGGTTCACAGAACTGATGGAACTGCCGTATTGGGATCCCATCCTCTTTACTGTCATTGATGACATGCATTTCGGATACCTTGGCCTTTTCAAAACCCACCTTCGTGAAATATGGGGTATTGATCATGAGAAGAACAGCGGGGATGGACTTCATCCAGATTTGTCCGACAAGAAACGCATGAAGTTGTCTAACGCAAGCTTACGCAATTTTTTGAATGAGATTCGAGAAAATGAGCAGTCTTTAGGAGCTGTTCTACTGGAAGAGAAGAGAGGGGTTCTCTGGTACCTGTGCTTTTGGCTCAAGCTACGTACAGGACTCAGCAGCAAGCAGCAAATGGTAGACCAGATTTTGCAATGGGTGAGTCTTGAATCTCATTGACTACTAATGCACAATTAACTATGTACAGCGTTCGATTGTTGAATCTGCACAAGTACCTGAAATCCCTCCTCTTGACTATAATCAGGTCCCAGATGGTTGGGAACGTGATAACTCGATGGAGACGGTGGGTATCTTTTTTTGTACACTTTTGCTGGCTGTAGCTTCTCTCATATTAGCGTAACACCATGGCTGAAGTCCCTGAATCTGGTGCTTCTGATGTAGTATGTTCATTTCGTTCTCACAACTGATTCAAATACTGACTGATTTGAGAAGTCTTTGAGCTCGAGGTCTTCATCAAGAGCTCCATCGGTAGCTCCATCTATCGCTTCATCAGTCGCAAGTGCGGATGCGCTACCACCCGCATTGCGGCCTGCACCACCTTTTGTCTTCAGCAAAGACTCGGCATTTGAAAAACTCAAGTCCAAGTTACTCAATCTCGACGCTAGACCCCCCTCACTTGACAAGAAAAAAATAACTCTTCGAGCGTTGTGTCAAGATTTGAACATACTCTACAACCTAGATGACTCGAATAAAATCCTTGCTGGACGACTCATGGTCTATGTATGTATGTCGCCTAAGCTGCATTGAACTGATTCTGAATATCTCTGAACAGCATCAAGAAAACGGAGCCAGGGATGATGAGGATTCTTCGCAGACGCGGTACAACCAATTCAAACGGATTTTTGAGGAGGATGAACCCTCGAAGTCTATAATGATGTCTCAACTACTCAAACATCTTGAGAAACTTTGTATAGAGTATCGAATACCCCCATTTGACTTTAACATTTCTGGTGGCTCATTAAAGAAGGAGAAATTAGCACGATGGTTGATATTGTGGGTCAGTTCACCTGCAATATCCTTGTATTTGAGCTGTCGTTCATTTACTTTCACAGCGTCAAGAGCATCGTGACAGTATCCTCAAACAAACTTCCCCTCGGAATGTCATTGGGAAGGATCTTCTAGCAGAAATTTGGGCGGATATGGCACGTTCTGTGCTTCCCAGTTGGATTCAACCAGCACCTTCAAGATGGGGTATTCCTTCTGCAGGCAAGCTTAGTGCTGATGAATATAAAGTTGTATGCTCGATCTCTTTAGTCGTGACCCTGATTCGAGTATGGGGCTATGGCAATAAGGAGCAACCACAATCTCGTCATTTTCAGATGATGCTGAACTTTTTGGAGCTGGTCCGTGGCATGCATATCATCTTCCTTCGTGAGACATCTCAGAGCTCAAGAGCCTACTACAAAGCCCGTATCCTGAGTTATCTACATGGTGTTCTAGAGCTGTTTCCTGATGTCACCCTTGCATCGAACCACCATCTCGCACTTCATATCATAAGTGACTTGGAAAACATGGGTCCAGGACATGCTCGGAGTACCCCTGTATTTGAGCGCATCAACCATCTGTTGCAAGAGATTTAAAAAAATGGGCATCTCGGTGAGCTCATCTCTTAAGCATGCCTTCTTATTTTACTTATAGCACATTCTAGGGGAGGTTGAAGGCACGATGATGAAATCGTATGGTCAAATAGCCAATCTGCAGTTGTTACTCAACAACTACCTGGAGATCTGGGAAGATATCGGTGAAGCCTTGACGATGCTGACCGACATTGATCGTGAAGATCATCGTGGTATTTTTGCTGGTACTGATTTATTGGCCTGGTCCAGTACCGAGTTCAATGAGACCCCTACTTGTATCGAGAGGCCGACTTTGGATCGCATTGTGCAGCAACTGTGCAAGATGTATGGTGTCCAGGCCGCGCACTGGGATGGCAAAATAGCTCGACAAGCCCATATTCTAGGTGGAGTGGCACTTGGACGGGTAATTTACTCCACAGGGTATCGTCAAAATTCCATCATCTTCCGTGACGAAGGAAAAATACTTGCTGGAACAATCAATAGAATTATCAAACACACTCATCCTCATCCTGTCACCCAGAATGTGATTGCAGCTACGTATGTTGAGGCCATTGTCATGCAACCAATCAGCGAAGAAGATGATTTGTATCGGTCACTCAATTGCGGGTGGTTATGTTTACAAATGCCAACGACGAGGAGAATTTCGACTGTGCCGTTGTCGAATGTGATCTCGCATTTCGTCAGGACCGATTTGACATTACTGGTCAAAGAAAATTCTGTCACACATGTGTACCCTGTCCCAAAGGTATGTGTATGATCTGCTCGATTGTTCTGCTAATTCTGACGTTCGGTCACTGAGGTTTTCCGCGACAATGAATCAGGAATGCCCACCCCATTGTAGTTAGTACAAAGTGTTTGCAAATATAATCCGCCATTGTAGCCATTCACCTCCCTTTCATTTGAACGATTGTTGTTGGTCAGCTTTGTCTTAAAACAATTGTGTCTTTGTTGGGACACACTGTCGGTCATTGTCTTCATACCTACGCTGAGAACACGCTCAGACCTCTGATATCACTTATAAGCTATCAGCCCCCAGACTTGAGCCTTTCAATTTCCCTCGCCTAACGACGCCGTTGATCATGAGTTCGGTGAGTGCTACATTAAAGCCACTTCCTTGACTGCTCTCCAACTTTCTTCGACAGAAAGTTCGTGTAATATCAGCCAACACGCTGCGTTTGAGGCTACTAGAAGAACAGGCCTTACTTAAGCACAAAGAAGTTGTTCAGCTCCGTGAAGTAGTTCAATGGCTGCGTTCACGATATGCGAGTCTTCCGTTTCTCGATGATCTTAACAACCGCTAACTACCCAATACAGGAAGCGGAAGTTGATACGGACCATTTGAAATGCGTATTTCATGACGTGACGGCCTCAGTACATCGTCTAAGAACGGAGATTCTGGCTTCCCTTGGCTGCGACACGGTCGACGATCAATGTGTGAAGGCAATCACAACTAATGAAGTATGTGTGTACATCAGTCCTTCTGATTCCTCAACGTCATCAATTCTAGGCGAAATACTTTTGGTATTTTGTGGATGATGTGAAATTGACTTCCAAAAGGTTGAAAAACGCTCCCGTACGTAGTCTTCCTCGGGCTTTTTTTGTCGAACTAATAAAACCTTCTTTAGTCTTCATTGTCCTCTTCGCCTGAACCGCTCGCAGTAAATATATCTGCCTCAGATTTGACTGTGTTGCTCGTTGAACAGTCTTTGAAACTTGACGAGTTGGCAGAAAGTTTACGCACTGGTGTTGTTGAAAGACGTCTCCATAAACAGTGCAATCGACTCTCTCATCTGGCGCGCACGCTCAAGTGATACATAATATGTTTGTTGAAATATGATGATATTTTGCCGGCTGAAAGGATGCGATGATATAACAAACGTCTCGAGAGAATAATTCGACAATGATCTATTGAGTTATGAAGCCACTGCGTATGACAAAAAACTCGATGCACCCAAATTTCCGAAGTGGGAACATGTACGTTGACAGAGCCGAACCTCATCGAACAGTATGCAATTTTCCTGTAGGTTGGGCTGTTTCATGTGACTTACACAGATACATATGAAAATGAATACGTTATCGTGAAGTAGACATTACACATTGCCAATAAAATACCACATTGCGAAAGTTACTGCTAAGAAAACCGCTGCTCCTAAGTCTCCGATGAGGGAAAGTATGGACCACACAGCAAAAGTGCAGATGAAAGCACCTGCGAGGATTGTGACGTCGACAGCAGCTGGCAAGATACTCATACCCTGTAATGAAAATGAGTATATTCAACAGCGATACATATATACGATGCTTACAGTCTCTTTGACCTCACTCGCGGTATTGCGTTGTGCAAAAACATACGTCGCAACACTTGGAACCACGAATCCCACAGTGACGGAATGAGACTGACTACGAAACATTACTGATAGCTTCCATAGCATTTTCAATGTAAACAACAGGTAGCTCAAGATACCTGCGTTCAGCAGGATTTTTTGAAGTCCGAGATCAATCACCTAGACAGAAGACTTGAAACGAGCGCGTTATATAGGATGATTCCGACACTTACAAGTTTATTGAAATAATCCCTACTTCTCCTGCGAGTTGTACTCTGAGACAGTGAATTCAATACTTTTCTCAGGGAAGGATCACTCTGTGCAGGCGATTGTCTTGACTGAGAGCTGAGTAACATGTCAAAAGAGTTGGGGATCTGATCCGGCTCTGGGTCCTGGATAGTTGTCAGCCAATGATCTTTAAACCGATATGATGGACAATACCAGTGACCGCTGGTTTATTAAATCCTCTGGATGTTGTGGATCCATACCAGGTTGACAGTGCAATAATTTTTAGTGGCTTCTCTTGGGGATTGGTGTTAAGAAGGACAGTTGAGGGGCCTCATGTAAGACACGTGCAGTAATGAGTGACAAACACTTGTAGATGGAGCAAGAAAACGCAAGCGAAAGCCTTCGCATCAGTCAGAATATGTATAAGACAATATCAAGTCATATATGCACAGACTTACATGTTTGTTAGATTCCATCGGGACCTCACTAGACCATCGCAACCTCTCCCGACAGCACTAGATAGGACCCCTGTTAACGAAGCTTCCTCTTTCGCGACCCGCTGAAATCTTACTGGAGGTTAGCAGGTGTAGAGCACCAATTCTGGGCGCTCGTTCCAGATGTGTTCATGATACTTGCAAGAGTTGGGACGATTTCACGAAGAGCATGTCGTTACAGACTTCTATTATCTGGTTGAAGTGTAAAAGTATTCACGAGGCACTATAAGAATCGGAAAGCAATGCGCGAGTTACACTCGATGATGCTCGGAGGTGTCAGCCAAAAAGACAGTTATTATAATTCTAGTGACGTTGCAGTCACATTATCCTGTAAAAATCGTGCACGTGGTACGACCCATTCTTCCTCGACCATCGACCTAACTCTAGTTGTCCAGAGTCAAACTCTAGACGAGCTATCCTCCTATCTACCTAATCCAACTGGAAAGGCTCGCAGAAGGAACACGCAAACGCTACATACTGTATCAGTGTCTGGCCTGCGAATCGAATAACCTCAAAACCTCAACTTCGATCATCCGATATCTGGAAGCAAATATGTCGAAAACGACTCATTACAGACGACGGTGGCCATCCCTACATTAGGTATATCCACAGTGCAGCAGCCCATGTATGACTACCAACCTTGCTACAAATAAACATGCAGGTATATCTATCCGCTTGCAAGAATTCCCAAAAATCACAAAATATAGGAACGAGAGTTTCGTTATATGCGAACCACCTCCTCCCCGGGATTGGAGGCCGCCATACAAATAGTGCCGTCCTCATCATGCGACGATAGCCTGACGAGGCTAGCCCTATGGCTCAGATAGCGCCATCTTCTCGGAACAGTTTGGTTTCTCGCCTCCTCCAAGAGCCAGACTCCTTCCTCCATGGCTCATGATGACGGAGAGCCCCGTCCCTGGGACTTTTGCAAGTCTCCGGCTGGCCGCATGCCAGATTTTGCGTTGAGAAACCACTCGTACCCTAATGGTGTCGAAGGCTCCAATGGCTGAAGATCCTCTTGATCGTCTAGTGTTGCTACAATTCGACTCATTTAAACACCAGGCCAGGGCTCTGAACGTCGATGACGAAGTTTGGTCTCTCGCCTCTTCAAAAGGCCAATCTCCTTTCCACGCACTCAGGATGACGGAGTGCCCCGTCCCTGGGACTTTTGCAGGTCTTCGGCTGGCTACATGCCAGATTCTTAGTCGAGAAATCGCATATGTACTCTATAGGTGTCGAAGGCCCGAACGGTCACTCAGGATCTCTCTCCTCATCGTCCAGTGTTGTCCTGATTCGACTCATTTAAATACCAGGCCAGGGATCTGAACGTGGAGCGCACAAACTCGGAGTTCAACCATTATTGAGATCGACGTGGTGCAGATTGCTCATCCTGTGGGGTGGGAATCCTGGCCCCCATCACAAACAAAGATGTTAACAGGATATGATAACGCTGGTTCTGCAACAACAGTGGAAAACACATCTCCTCAACTGTCACCGCCGTCCAGTTGCAGTGGCGTCAGTGTATCTCTACGGCTTCGGCTTTCATGTTATCTTCATCCTCCTACAGCATGCGGCATGCCCCCCCAACGTCCAGCCTCGAACTTCACAACGCAGCATTCGGTGTCTAAATATTCCCTTCATGCTTTACTGCACGCTTCCCTGATCAGAATACGTCAATCAAAACGCTTTATGTGGGGAATATACCAAATTGCCGTCGCCGTTAGGATACGCGCCTGATATTTTAACAACGATGCTGAGGAAGTTGTTCCGAATAAGACCGGGATACAACAAACTATCGTTCAAGCGAAATAGTACTTCGTTCATGTGCTTTATCGAGGTGCGGCATTGTCTCCTCGATTGGACCTTAAATGACTCATCCTTCTCAAGTTTGAAGATGTCAACGCGGTGACCAAGACCATCGATGAAGTTAATCCACCCCGGAAAAATGTCTCGTCGAGCCGAGCAGTGTTATCCGTCTCCCATACAGTGAAAACCCCGCTCATACCTCAGCAGGCGCAAAAGGATCCGGTGTAGGCTTTTCAGCAACTTGGGCTCATATCGAACCTGATCGTAATAGGAAGCGGTGACAGGGATTGAGGGGACAGGTACCGCTATGGTGGCACCTAAGATGATTTTATGATATCCTCTTCCACCTGCTTTGACTTATTAACAATCAATGTATCCACAATCTGCTATTTTTTACTCCCCATAAACGTGACGTTTACTCTCAATCCAATCTCTCCCGTGCCCATGTTCAGACGTCTCAAAGGCGCGAATTCTTACGAAGGACATCCCTTCTGTCCATCTTAATGAGAACGTTGGTGATGTCGTTGAAAGGGCATTCATTTGATCCCATCGTCATGGCACAGCTATACTACAGGTCACAAATTCTCGTGCTTTCTAAATCTCACCTTTTATCGTTTTTAGCTGCTAACAGAATTAAATTCTTCTTTTTCTTGGTTTTTGGTTCGAAATTTTGCGTCCTGACAGAGTATTCGTTATCACTGCACACGCCGTCGTCGCTGATCACGCGCTCCGACTCATCTACAGTATATCCACGAGGGAACGTCTGGTCGCTCGTCTCATACGCTTGTCCCGCGCGTTGCTCTAACGCGTTGCCTCCAAACACCACGATTATTTCCCTATCTTTCTCAATACCACCCAGGCTTCAGTCTCGTCGCTTCCCCTTTCTTCCTTCGTCAGTCTCCATGCGTAGATCTTCCGAAGAATTACAACAGCGCTATGAAATGCGAGAGACCCGGGGGATCTCAAATTCGGATGGCCAAGGATATCTTTACGCCTACGTGGATATTGATAGCTGGAAGGTTGGCATGACCAGCAAATTCGCTCGTCGTCAGGAGGAGTGGGACAAGAATTGCCCTTACCCATGGAGAATCTGGCTTCCGCCTATCCGGGTTGCGAACAGGCGGAGAGCAGGTGAGTTTCTTGACGTCTCATTCCCCCCACATCACATCTCATTAGCCTTTAGAAGCATTGGCACACCTTTTACTCGAAATGGAGTGTCTTCATTGCCCGCGAACGTACTGTCAACGTTGTACGTTCTGCAGTCTCACTTCTCGATTCATAACGCTACATGTCTAACATATAGGTCAACGAATACATATCGAGAAATTTATTTTCTCCGGAACATGGCAGGTCGTCTGAAGCACAATCGTGTATCCTATCTTTTTGAGGGCTGCTGTTTCGTGAAGGTACGTTATTTATTACATTCTATACTATTTTAGCTAACAAGTCAATAGTTTAAGGAAATCATAGCGCATCACTTGCATCTTGCTATTGTAAATTTTGAACCCGGGAAATAAAATACGATCTCCTAGGCTTTGCAACGCGTACAATACACGGACAAAAAGATATGTCTGTGCCCTTTGATGTTCAATAGCGAATATTTACTATACACATATTTAGAGTCGAAGAAGCAGTATAAACGTTGACCCGGTCGACTCATATAAGTACGAACACACAAATGCACAAATACTCAAGCATGTCAAGGTCCTCAATCAATGCTCATCCATTCGAAGGTTCCCAGCCACTTCAAGGCCCTCAAACTTAATGTTAATGACAGAATTTGCAAGGACTTTTTGAACGGCACCGAAACCTAGGCCTTGTGCATGCTGAACCCAATATATATGTGTGTAAGTACCGTTGAAATGAACAGTTGTTTTTCATGCTTCAATACTGACATCCCCGACATCAGTGTTGCCACGCGTTCCGACATCCCGACATCAGGCACGTTCCGACGTTTCGATGTGTCGACCTCGGTCACGTCTGAACGTTCGGACGTCCCGACATCGGGTACGCATAAGCTCTGCGAGGTTTCTCAAAAGAACCTCGCTATTTACACGAGGCGGTTACTTGTATGATATTTTAATTTCCCTTAGTGAGAATTTTGAGCTACTATTTAATACAACCTCCAAATATCACCTCCATTTGCCCTATTGGGATAAGTTCAATAACATACGAGTAATCGAGGCCAAAACATTATGCATAATCAGCGCGAGTTTTGAGTTAATTTCCTCATAAATGTTTATTGTAGAATATTCTCAAGAATCGCTCAATACTAATTCTATAAAATGCTTCCATTTATGGAGGGAATATACAAAATTATCGCTGTTCGGAAATTGAGCTGTTTATGTACCAAACCTCCCTATAAACACAACCTTTCCTCGACGAGGAAATGGATCGATCCCCGCAGTGTTGGTATGCTTGGGCTATTTCCAAATGACATTTTGCATGTTCTAAATTTAACTCTTTTGTTGCTGATAACCTCTCTAGGGCACAAGTCTCATAATCTCTTGAAGTAAACAGCTCTCAGTTGATGGGAAAATAACTGAGGAGTGTGTGTCTGGTGCCCATTGTGTGATCTGTACCTACTGTACAGTTTATGGTAATAACACTGTTATGCCTACTTGTATGTGTATAGGTACATACAGAGTAATTCCCAACACCTTGACTCTCTCCACCCGTGTGCAGATAGTCTCCTCTTGTGGGCCTATTTTTGAATCCATTTTTGGTAAGTATAGACACTAAAAATTCAATGTTCACTCAATTTGCAAAGTAGAGAAGAAAAAAATGTGCAAACAGTTAAATTCTTCCTTAAATGCTTGTCCATATTGTAATTCATGTGGATGAAGTGGAATGTTGAAGTCCTATGCACACAACAATGTACTATAACAAATGATATTTTTGTATGTCGTCAAACATATGGTCAATGCCAACTATTCATATGCCGAACCGGTCGGATCAACTAAAATATCGGCACGGCACGCCGAGGTTTGATAAGCGAGGCAACTAACTCTCGATTGCGGTACATAGTACAAAAAGGTGACAAGCTAAGCCTCTGAATGTTTTCTCAAAAATGTATCACATGTATAAGACAAGTTTGAGATAGTAGATATGAATGAGTGAGCTTTGTAGAAAAGAATTTACGGTCAGTGTATCAAGGAACCCTAGTGTCTCGAGGAGCCCTCGAACACTGTACTCTTGGGCAGCACTAGAATATCGTACTGGAATCAATCATGGAAGATCTTCTCAACTGCTGTTGGGCACATTTACCGCCTGTAGTTTGAACACCGTTGTACAGACAACGATCACGTTTTCCCACACCGGCCAACTCGTACCTTTCAAGTTGCCATGTTTAAAAAGTTAAATTCCATCCTTGTCTGCTTACATCCACGATCTAATTTTTTTGTTTTCATGATGCCGTTTGGTAAATCCTTGGGCTTGGGATTCGTTCTCTTGGCGACTTCAATCGTTTCAACAAAAGCAACAACTTACACGCTTTCGCAAAACCTCACCGGAGACCAGTTGTATGTCGACTGCAGTTATGTCATTATTCTAGAGGTATTAACCTGAATAATTTTTTCCTCAGCTTCAACGGGTTCAAATTCAATGAAAGCGCCACTGATACTAACAATTTCGGTGAGTCTTCGAGAAGGTAAGGTCGTGGCGGGTCCGGGTTCACTCATCGGGATGACATTAGGGAACGTACACTTCCTTTCTCAGTCCGCCGCTCAAGCAGCGAATCTGAGTTACGTCGATTCGAGTGGAAGGGTAATCATCAAAGTCGACAACACGACGAATGGCGCAGGAGACACTTCTTTTGGACGTAACTCGGTCTACCTAGAATCGAACGAACTCATGGACATTGGCAGTCTGCTGATTTTCGATGCAAACCATATACCTTTCGGGGTACGTTTCTAGTCCATCCGAGTCATTGACAACCCTCATCAATCTTGTTTTTTCTAGTGCTCTGTCTGGCCCTCTTTGTTCACGCAAGGTCAAGTATGGCCACAACAAGGCGAAATAGACGTCATTGAGCAGGTCAACCTCGCGACAGATAATCGTTATTCCCTCCACGTTGGTGTAGACAACTGCAATCAACCCACGTCTGTGGCCTCCAATCAGACCGGCACCATCTCCACCGCTGACGGTGATATCTCCAACTGCACCGTCACGCCCAGTACTGGACAGAACACTGTCGGCTGTGTAACGACTGAAACGAAGAGCAACAGCTTTGGGTCTGGGTTTGCGTCGCAAGGTGGAGGGGTCTATGCTATGTTGTGGGATACGAATGGAATTGCATTGTGGTACTTTGCTCGAGGTTCTGTGCCCAGTGACATTGGTGTCTCTAGTTCGCCAGATCCAACGACTTGGGGTGAAGCTAGCGCCTGGTATCCTGCAAGCGGTTGCAATCCTTCCACAGCTTTCGGTCCTCAGATCATCACTATTGTACGCCTCGTGCGCTGCCTTTACTAATAACTCCACGACTGATCTATTTTTACCAATAGTACATCGACATCTGCGGTGCCTTTGCCGGTGTATCCTCTGTATTCGCACAGACTTGTAGTTCCGTAGCGCCTAATTGTACGTCCATGGTCCCCGATCCCACCAACTACGACAATGCATACTGGGAAATCAACTATCTCCAAGTTTTCACAAAGTATGTGCCGATCTGCCTCTTACGACTATTCTCTCTCATGCTAAATTTAATTCAATCTAGCGGGCAATCAAACTCTTCCTCGACATCATCTGCCTCTGCCTCTGGCACGAACTCCGGTGCGGGCGCATCTTCTACGGGAACGGGATCATCCAGTTCAGGATCAAGCAATTCGGCCATCGCTTTTGCTGTCAACGGTATTTGGGACTATCTCCTTGTTCCTGCATCAGTGTCCTTCCTGGGAATGCTCTCTATGATATGATTACCTGCCATTTGGAGCTGATTTTTTTCTTTCTGGGACAATGATATCAACAGCCGACACTCGTTAGTTTTAGTACCTACATATGTAATTGACTGAGTACCATGGTTCAGTTTACTGTAGGTCATGTATGTATGTATGTACATAGACAATTAATTTATACCCAGCGTTCAATCGTTATTGTGCAGTGAAACCAACTCTGAAAATGACATCATTCAATTTTTGTCGACGTTGTTGTGCGCCACACAACAAATTGTATAAATTGCGCTAAAAGTTCCCTATTTTATCCAGACAAATATGCCAGAATTGCACAGACTCTCATCTATCACTGGTTTGTGGCTTGTCTTTTGCATAATTTTTGATGTTTAGATCTGCACCTTCACCGTACAGGAAATCCTGACGCCGATTGCGACATTGATCTTGGTGCTGACCGTCCCTTGTCCGACCTCCATTCTTCCGCCCAGAAGACCAAAGATGAACTCGACATTTGGACCATGTCTGGAACAACATCTACCACAGATCTTCCCGCCAGACCAAGAGAATGGCGCTCCAAATCTTACGACGAGAAACTCCAGGCGCATCCAAAAATGAAGAAAGAGTTCGCAGACCGCGACTGCGGAATATGGTGAAAATAAAGCACAGCTTGCTCCAGTGATTCGTTCTGACGTTTGGTCGGTCAAGCTTTGAAATTGCAAGGGCTGGAAGTAGGACTCCTTGTTGTGGATCTCTTTTCTGTTTAGAACATATCTCTGACGTGGGTGTCCTTGTCATGTTTTCCAGTACATCATGTATACTCGCTCAATCTTCATTCGCCAGTGGTTAAATGGTCCTTCGTCCGATGGGAAATGCCCATCTTGTGGAACACCTTGTACAATGAGATCTAACGGAAGCATCGCCCTGAGCGATGCATCTCATCCTCCACCTGAACTCGCTCATGCATCCCCATACGCGCCTTCTCCTTTGCCTAGCCCGTATAGCGGTCCCCACGAATCGACTGTTGACGCAGAACCGATTGGAGGGAATCTTGAAGCTTAAAGCTTGAAGATTGATGAAGTGTTATGATTTAGCTATTGTACAGGCATAGAATGGTGTTTCTCACTAGAACAGTGGAACTTTATATGCTTCTATCCAACCATCGTGTCGACACGATTTATAGACGTGCGATGAGACAGCTGAGGATAGCTGAGAGAGAACTTAGAAGCAAGTATGAAATTATGAAATTAGCGCCTGTACGATCAAAGCGCCACGTTAAACCGGATAATTCCGCGTACAACCTTTCCTCGAATCCCTACATCTTTCTCTGCGTTGTCGTCCCCGAGGCTGGTTCCAATTCTCTAGCGATGCTACCGTCTGCAATGGCAGAAAAGAGAAAGCTCATTCACCGGTTAACCAGAACCATAATGAAATCGCACAGGATGCGATTGCCCAACCATTACAACTTGCCCATTCGTCTGCGACCAGTTAGTCTACTATTATTCATCTCTACAAAGGTTCAAGACTCTGTACTCAGCTGTCATAGTGGTTCATCGTCTTTACAGTGATCATTATGCTCTGTTTGATGTTCCTGGGTTTCACCAACTTCTCCCATTCTCTCCCTCTCAATGACAAATTCTTGCATTTTATTTGCTTCCTCGTCGCGACGACGGTATTCTACTTTATCTTCGATGTGGATGAGTGAGTGTTCGTTTCATACATTTTGTTTTCATCCATCCTAGGTCGCTTTCTCTGCCTTCATTATGCTGCGAACCCTTCTGTGAACCTCACACATGACCACTTACAGGGAATATCGGCGAATCTGGTTCTGGCGGCACTCTGGCCTTATACTCACAGGGTTTATATGTTTTTTCTGTGGAGGGATTCTCAGTGAAGTCGTTCAATCGTTGTTACCTGTCAGTATCACTTTATACGCCGCCAAGATCGGGTCAGCTTCACTTTCACTCTGAATGTTACTCATTATTATGTATCCCGCAGTTTAAGGAATTCCAAATGGGGGACGTGATAGTACGTTGCTGACTCTTGATCTCTTGCCCGGCATTCAACCTCATCTCTTCACCCAGGCTAACCTGCTTGGCTCTGCCGTTGGTTTATATGCTGCATATCACACGGAACGCTACTACCGTCATAGAAGAGAGGTGCATTCCTTATCCCATTTATGTACATGAAAATTGAATGTGGCTACTATAGATATCTCGATTATACCGACCTTTAGACGTGGACGCGCTTTCCGATGAAGATGACGACGATGCATCGGGAACTCAGCTCCTTCCAACACACAATCATTCACAGCCACGCGGTAAAGGTTCTGCTACTACGAGCAAATCCGTACGATTAGCAGACGTATGGGACGAGCGGGAAGAGTTGTTTGGAATTGGTGAAGACAGCGATGGTGATGAGGAGGAGGGTGATTCGAATGGACCTGCTCCGAGCAATACTAGAATCACTTCTCAGACTCATCCACCGTTGCCGAAAGTCGTAGTCACCGCGAGCAGTTCGTGATTGATCAAGTCGTCATATATGTAGATGCCGCTGTCTTTTGCATTCGACATTTCAGGCATGTACGAGCATGTACGATATAATATTTCGAGAAAAGCTGTATCGCAATATAGAGCTCTTGTAGCTATTTTGATTACATACCAAAAGGCTACAGATGATAGTGCAGGGATAATGAAAGTCTTTTCGGTGTACTTGTTCTGAGGTATGAGTATGTACGGTAGATATGGTATTGTAAATAATGATATATATAATTCCAAAAAGTACTGGTAGACCTACACCGTTTTAGATTTCTCAAAGTCGCTCTGTATGCTCTGCAATTCGTCTCGCAGTTGTTCAATATCCTCACTGGTTTTAGCTGCTATTTCTGAGATACGTTCGCACGCCGTTCGTGGTAAAATCGTAACCTGCTCTGTCAATGCACGGTCCAAAGTAGCCTAGGTGAAAGAGAGACATGAGTACGAGATATGCTGACCAACGTCAGAGCGTTAACATACCGATAGATCTCTTTCCAGACCTTCCCCAACCCGATGCCAATCGCCCCACCAAATCTTCTTCGCTCTTTCCCATTTTCCGACGCCCCAACGAACGCCCGCAACGGCTATGAGCATCCCGAGACCGATAGTTGTCGTACCATCTACCGTCACAAGGCCTAACAGCCCCTCTCCTGATCCCGTCAGCCATCCTATCCAACCTACCCAACCCAACCCCATCCCAGTGAAAACTGAGGCGCCCGTGCCCATTACAACACGCTGTGCAACAAGATGCAGTCGGATTGTGGGGTATTGAGCGATTTGGGACTTCCGAGAGTGTATAGGTAGAGTGAGCGTTGAAGGTAGCATCTCGTATGATGGAGAGGAAGATATTTGTTGTAGGGTGTTGCGGAGGACCGGTGAGTCAAATGATGTAGAGGGTGAGAGAGAATCAAATGCGGAGTGGGTATAGTGGTGTTGGAGACGGCTGAGTTTTCCTGTTTGGAAGATTAACTGGGTAGAATATGATGAGCGACTAAGTTTGTAAAAAGGCTGAAGATATTTACGTGTTGTTCTAGTTCTTTGCACCAAGTTTCGTCGACGATCCCATTGACGACGACATTGATCTCGTCAATATGTGAAAACATTTTCAACAAAGTGAATCGGCTCATTTGAGCTTGAATCAGTCGCTCCGAGGTAGCTAGAGCTTTTGTCACAAGGTTATCTTGTTTTGAGTTTGACACACTCGCATTATAGACACCAAGAACTTCACTGGGTATGCGGTTCAAGTCCTGTTCGTATTCCTGGCGTAATTGGCTGATATCTGATAGCTTCTGTTTGATTTCCAGCGTAGCTTCATCTAGGGAGCCTGAGATACTGTCGAATGCTCCGGAGAGTTGGGTGATTAATCGGCGTGTGCGGAGAAGCTCGAGCGTGATGGGTGAAGCAAATGAGTTTTTAATGTGCGATGTGAGCATCGGTATACCAGAACCGACATAGTCATCTTGATACCGTTGTACATCTACTTGCGAATAAGAGGCATTGCGCAAGGCAGCAAGACCGTGTACTGCGCGAAGAGGATCAATGAAAATCGTCCTGGGTGGATGATCGCTCTGAATCGGGGTTCCACTGGTAAGCACGCGAATCGTATTAGGATTTTTGAGTGGCGAGAAAGGCAGACGATCTGTCACAGGGTTGCAGAGGACGACCGGAATATCACTATTGAACCACGCCTCTGGAGGCAAGCCTTCGTGTTCGGAGGAAGATGGATGATGTTTGGGAGAATATTCTTCAATTTCGACTGGGAAGGGAAACTGGAGAAGGAAAGAGGAGGGAAGATAGAGCGTTGAACCTCGCCATTGAATTTGTTTGCCGTAGCTGCATGAGAATCAGACTCGATGGCAGAGATATAGCAATTAGGCTCACGCAATAGTGATTTTTTTGTCCTCTCGCATGTCCCATCGACTGCGAACAGCTTTGTTTAACGAGTCATCAGGTAGAAATGGCTGCTCAAGCAGCGCGGTTACAAGTTGTTCTGTCCCTGCCCATTGGTCAGTTCCAAAGACTGTGATACGGGCTGGTGGTGGAAGTTGATCAGGTGGCTCAAATGGTGGAGACACAAAGTCGTGTTTGGCAAGCACTCGAGGTAACAAATTGGAGGTTCTGTGTAAGGCAGTGAGAAGAGAGGACCGGGTTGAGAGGCTGGATGAATTTCTTATAAGCGCCTTCCGCAGCATGAATAGTCAGTTCCAGATCAAACTTCGCAGCGAACGAAATAAGAGCCCAGGTAGAAGAATGTTTATGTGCTAGTGCCAGTGAATTGGTGAGAGTCTGGTGAGATTCTTGCTTGAGGGTTTAGACTCGCGCAGGTGGGCTGCACACGGCTGTAAGGAATAAGGCTAATCCTGAAGAGCTTTTGTTTGAAGACTGAGTACTGAGTATTGAACTCGAACACAGAAAGAAGGACACCCACGGGCGCCTCATCTTATCTTTTGCTCTTATCTTATTTACGTTACATTCGGAAAATTCCTTTTCACTTACTTTCAGACTTCATCATATCTTACCTCGGACTGTTGCAACGTTATTTAATTCTTTCCTCCATCATCTTATCCCAATCTTTGGGGCGCTATCATGTCCTCCTCGTCAGCCTCTCGTTCCCCAAGTCCCCATACTCCTTCCCCAGGCCCTGTCGACCAGGTTGCCGTACAAACCGACTTTGACCGGCCGTCCTGGTACAATACTTCTCCAGAAGAACCTTCATGGACATCCAGTCTCAAGTCAGAGGATACCAATATGCTGCAGCTAGATGATTTAATTGAGCAGCATGCTTACGAAGAGTCGGTTGTTCTCTATGCTCTTTTTCATTGTCTGACCTCCACATAGTGTCGATATCACCCAATCTCCCAGGCCAGTTTCTGCCAGCTCCTCAGTTGCTCATTTCCGCAGCTCTATGCCTGCAGGCATTCAGCCTATTCCCCCACCCGCTGTATCCTCTCGCAAACCTGAAACCCCCTTTCGAGACCAGAAGGTCGTTCACCCACCCAAGGAATCATGCTACAAGTATCTATCAACTTTACTCTGGGTCATTTCCTCTTCTGACTTGTCATTCAGTTTGCCTATCATGTTTCCTAGCATTCCAGAAAGCGGTACCAAATCCCGTGTTGAGACTCAAGTCCGTGTCACAGTCGACTTGGCCGACCCAAGTTCATCTATAGACCCTCATATATATGATCGTGTCGGTTCATGGAAATGGCTTAAGCTTCCTCCAGGTACTGCGACCAAGAGGCGTACCCGCAAGCAGGGCAAAATTGGTGAGCAACCAACATTTCTTTACGTGGTATCTTTTGCTCACTATCAATCAGACCCTGACTCTCAGGACATGCTTTTTCTCACTGTCAGCGTCTCCTGCGCGAGTCCTCCGCATAATCGTGTTCTTAGTTGTTCGAGCTGTCAGACTCGTGAAGCAAAACGTGTTGCGAAGAAGATCGCTGCACGTGTGAGGCCCGCCCGCAACTCAGATGTCGACGAGGAATATCCTGATGATGCCAACAATTCGGGAGCGAGAAAGAATTCTGGTTTGTTGGAAGATACAAGCAGCATCATTCAGTTCAACTGCGCCGAAGTGTTAGACTTTTCCACAGGCTCTGCCGTTCTTCCTATCAGAATAACATGTTACTGTCGACATCATCGCGAAAAAACTGGTTTCAACGTCAATCTTGTCATGATGGACTCTGCAGGACGGACAGTCGGGGTTGGAAGCTCGAGCCCAATCATGATCACAGATGACCATAAAACGACTTCTGCTCCCAAACATGCAGATCTGCAGCCTTATGATTGGTGTCAACCTGGAGGCAGTAACACAACCTCTGGTGCATCTTCACCCGTAGGTATCGTCAAGAAAGCTCCCTCAAAGCGAAAGACTGATGTCGGCGCAAAAAAGAGGGTCAAACCGTATGACTCGTCTGCAAAGCCAAACAGGAGTTCTCGAGAAACCAGCGTTGTATCGAATGCTCCTTCGCCTACTGCTTCAGAGCCACTATCCATCACCACCGCTCCCTCTCCTCCTTCGTATCCACCGCTGACTTCAGCTGAGCCGCTCTCTGCAACTGAAATCCCTTCTCTTCAATTTTCGACGCAAGAATCGGAGTCCTCACCCGACGTCTTGACAACACCTCTCGATATCGATATACCCATGTTGCCTGAAGGTATAACAAATCTTGAGGACCTTTTTACAGCCGCAGGCGTAGCACCCGACGCAACTATGATACCCCCTTCGGTAGTATCTGCTTCCTTACCGTTCCTATTTACCCCTCCGCCAACCACGATTTCAATGCCAATCATACATCGACTCATACCAAATTGCGGTCCGACTCACGGTGGAATCGAGGTCACCGTCCTCGGAGCCAACTTCCATCCCACCTTGCAATTCAATTGTGTCTTTGGCGATATGCCCGCTAGTTCAACTCAAAGATGGAGCGATAACACTTTAGTGTGTATCTTGCCTCCACGGGCCACCGCTGGGATGGTCTCAGTTTGGTTTGATGGTTTCCCCAAGGTGGAAGAGCAGCCTCCCTCGTTCTTTACCTATTCCGACGAATCAGATAGAGCGCTGTAAGTGAACCCAGATATTGACATTACTGCGATCTGATCCGCTGTCTTCAGGATGGAGCTAGCCCTACAAGTCGTTGGACTCAAGATGACCGGCAAGATCGAGGATGCCAAAAACGTTGCGATGCGGATTGTCGGTGCCGGTGAAGGCACGGACTCCCAAAACTCTAACGAACAGAGCGCCAGTAACAGCATGAACATGCAACTCTCAACTACACTATCGGCCTCTCGCGATTTACGTTCGCTCATGCTCGTTCGTGCAGGCAATAGCGAGGATTTCGAAAGCCTCATTGCCGACTTTTTGAAATTGATCGATACTCCCGTCGATCATCCATCCGCTCAAGTCGTATCTGCGTCGAAAGCACTATCGCATATGACGAAAAGCGGACAATCCTTGTTGCACCTCTCTGCGTTCCTGGGCTACGCAACTATTGTGGAATTTCTCGTCAAGCATGGGATCGATATGGATTTGAGGGATCGTAATGGGTATACCGCTCTGCATTTCGCTTCCATGGCTGGGTCGAGGGATTGTGTCGCGAAGCTTCTAAAGGCAGGAGCGGATAGGGATATTGTAAATGCGCTTGGGAAGACGGCTGCGGAAGTTGTTGCGAAAGGAATGGGCAAGGCTGTCTTTGAGGAGATTCTAGAGGAGATCTCGGATACTCAAGAGGGTGTCGTTTCGGATGATGAAGAGGCGGAGTGGGGTGATGTAGAGGAGGAGGTAGAAGTGAAACCGATTGTGAACTCGAGTCGGCGGGCGAAGATGGATAGACGTGCACGTCGGTCAAGAGCTGCTTCACGAAAAGCCTCCCGCGAGGAGCTCAGGAGCCATCATACATCTAAAATCCCCAGTATGACACCATTAGCGACTGCTGTTCCTGTCGATGGAAAGAAGGAGAAGGAGGCTGCCGCAGTAGATGATGAGAAGCAGGCGCTATCGTTCATTGATATGCTCCAACGTACCATGGCTCAATTACCTGGTGCCCCTCAATTACCCTTGCCTCACTTCCCCCTCCTCCCCGGTGTGCCTGCAATGCCTTGGGAAGCGCTACACCAGTTGAACCAGTTCCAATTCCCAATGGTGTTCCCTGTAGCTGTGCCTCTTCTACCTGGATGGTTGAGCGGTGAACATCGTCAGGATCAGGATGCAGCAGATGTAGCGGATGACAATGCTGGAAAACTCGCAGGACCCCACAAGGCTGCACAGGAATGGAGAGCGTTGTGGGAGAAGTGGCTGGCTCATGTTCCATGGCAAGCCACAGAGATGCCGCCACCGCCTCAGTACACACCTCGAGCAGTCCCCACAGAAGAAGACTTGACTTCGACTCCCTCACAACTCGTGAGGCGGGCATCTTCTAGGGCATCTGAGCCGGAATCAGTAGCAGCTCCTCGTCCCATCGCTTCTGGTTCTCGACCATCGCCGGATACACGAAGACGGTACGACTATGATGCAGTATCAGTCACCGACCAGGAGGTCAAGGCTTATGCATATCAACCTAAGCCACAGCAGAAGAAACGTAAGTCGCTCGAAAGTCCCAAGTTGCCATCATCGTTAACGTTGTCTTCGCAGATGATCGAATGCTCTTACTTTTCTGGTTACCTATACTGATGAGTTAGTGTATTCAGGTTCGAAATCCCTGTCTTTTGCTGATTTTTCTCCCCCACAGTCTCTCTACTATGGGCTTGCCATACTGGTCTACAGTTCGCCATTCGTGCATTCAAATCGCCGATGGCAGCTAAGAAAGTTCTTGGTTTCTGATTCCTAGCGTATCTATTAGACGATCTCTCTCTCTCCTTTCCTTGGGGTTCTTGCCCTTGCCGTTCTAAATTTTGGATTATTGTGAACGTCCTCAGCTTAGCGTTGTAATTTATACTGTAGTGCTTCCATCTTTTTTACCCAGTAGTGTGTTGACAAATCCATATATTGCAATATCCCCTAGGCTAGCCGCCATGAATATGTGGTCTTATAGATATCCAAGTAGCGCCGGCGAACGGCAGGGCCCGCTACCGTTCGAAAGTTAAGTGTGCCGTTTAGTTCAAAAAAGGGCGGGATTAAACGAGGTAC
>MU795154.1:0-48224 GCA_027886305.1 Lentinula aff. lateritia
TTATAGTGGACGTACCCTCATTAGTGCCACTCTGGCAGGGGATTCCGTCGCTGATCTGTTCGGACCCCCCCTCGTATTCACTCTCTGCCACCTTTTCGACCCACCATTCCTTCCTTACTTCATGCGCGTCGGGCTCTGCCATCTCGGATTTCTCTGCATCTAAGGCCGGCGAAGTTGGACGGGTAGAGAGAGTTGAGGGATCGAAGCTGGACGTGGGCGCAAGGGGTCCATGCACTGATGGTCCCGAGTTGGAGAAGGAGGAGTCTGGTAGTGGATCCCTGCCCGCAATGTCATGGTCTGCATGAGGCGATTCTTCAGGCAGAGGATGTTGAGGCAGACGAGTGAGCGCCGTAAGCTTTTTGAAGCTGTATCGTGCATGTAGCTCCGAGCGGCAGGGACAGGGCAGTTTACCATCTAGTCGACGAAAAACCTTGACTTTAATACCTGCCGAAGTCAACATGAGAGAGCTGAACGAAAAATGCCAGCCACTACGACGCACCTTGGTACCGAAAGCTATGTGCCGTTGAGTGATATTCCTTGCGATGGGCCTCCCCAGTGGAGCCAACAAACGGATATTGGCAGAACGGTTGATCGCAAAGGCTACGTCGGAATAAGCTGCGAGGACTGAAGCTTACATATTATATTACTCACGTCTTGGGCATACTACTGGTGGCGAAGTTCCTAGGCAAGCTTAAGTTCAAATTGAGCTATAACATAAATTATAAGGCATAGGACTGACCGAGATATGAGAGACTCACCTTGAGGGATAGTAGCGCGTCGACTTGGCGGTGGTTGTAGCGAAACAGTCGAATAGGCGCCCGAACGCCCGGCAGAACCCATTTCGACTGAATGTCCTCGGACCGTTAAATTGAACAGCGCGCGCACGTTAATTGAATTAACGGATATCTGGCATTGAATATAGGCTATATAGAAACATTTTGGCTGATTACATTAGTCTTTAATAGGATTATTTGGAAAGATTCTGACTGGAATAGAAGGAGTACTCATTTCAGGTACATGGAGGAAAGGTCAGTCAATGGCATGGGACATGGATGAATTCTGGCAGATACAAGTGTACATATAGGTGCTCTAAGTATATTAACATCATGTAGATAATGTGGAATGTTTATTGCAGTAATGGGCCTGAGGATTCTGGATGTGCAAGTTGGTGAAGCAAAATCATTGAACGGGAGGGAAGGATCAGGCACTGGTGAGATCGCCAATGAAGCGACAGACAAATGGTTGATGGCTGCATGATCCAGGGTGTGCGGGGGAGCATATTGACCACTGACACTTGATACGATATGCAGTGGATGTGAGGATCCTGGGCTGCGAGTGGTGGGAAGTGCGGGAAATATGTTGCAAGCTTCGCCGGGCTCTAGAGAGCCAAGGAGGATGACTAATCATGCATGTTAGGATAGAATCCTATAGAGGGGGAGCCAAGGAAGATATTATGTGCCCCAATGGAGTGGATCGGAGGAGCGGATTTAAGGATTCTGGCGAAACGGTTTTGGGGTGGTTTTGGGGTGGCCAATGGAGCATTGGCCAGCTCCCATTCTAGCAGCCCCTATTAACACAGGCGCTAGGTCGGTACCAACGGGCCGTGTTTCACGTGACCCTGGGCACTTCAAGGAAGTGCTGTACAGTCCATCACCGGACCGCTGGGGCGTTCCGCCCCCGGACCGGTGACTAATTAGGAATGACATTAAACCGATGCGATCGGTTCTCGGGCTTGCCGCTGACTGATGCCCGAGGACCCAGGTGACAAATATATCCCACGCTGTCTGGTAGCAGCGAATCGGATTATCTGTTTACTAACGTATAATCACAAGATAAGGCACTACGATCCCACTCTTACCGTGGACCAATCGTCTGTATCTATCGTGACCATGTGAACAAGCCCTGATGAGCCATATAAAGGCGAAACGGGTAGGTACTGATAAGTTATCGGTACCCGTTGGCTTGTTTCGCCTCCTCTACCATCTTACAGCACCAGAGCCTCTTACGACAGTCTTCAACGTCAACGCTCGCTTCGCTCGCTCGACGTTTCGACCACCCACCCCTAACCCCACAACCCTTTGTCGCCTTATCGTCTACTGAAGCGGAATATGTATCACTCGCTCGAGGCTCCCAGCAAGCTATCTGGATGAAGAACTGGCTCGATCAAGTTTCATTACCACAAGGATTTCCGTTTTCCTTGCTATGTGACAATCTTGGATCCATTAGTCTGACAGAAACTACAAAGGCTCATGGGCTATCAAAGCACCTGCAAATTCGGTACCATTACATTCGAGATCGTGTCCACGATGGAGAAATAGCAGTTTCGCCAATATCGACGCATGACAACATTGCGGACATTCTAACTAAGCCCTTGCCCAAAGCGACCCACCAAAAGTTTGTCAGGATGATGAATCTGGACTGGAAGAGGCGTGGTGCCATGGGGGAGTGTTGAGGATGAGCAAAGTGTCGGGATGGCACGCACGCGCATACGATCGGTGTCTGGTTGGTACTAATTCTTATCTTTACTTCCGTTCTTGAGTATATATATATTTCGTTGTTACAATTTGCATCCTCAGCTGTTCTACTACGAGAACGTCTGAGGGTGAGTTTCCTTTCCTTCTTACTTTGTCACTTACTTATTGAATATTCCGGTAGTACTCATTATATTCGTCTACAGGTATTTAATAGAGCTGTTCTACTACGAGAACGTCTGAGGTACTCATTATATTCGTCTACACAAATTATAATTATATTGGCTGGAAATAGTGTAGAATTACTGCTATGAGATAGCTCTACCTGGGGATATAACTTTTATAGCAAGTAATTTTTCCCCAATTAGTGTCAACGCTGCTCAGAAGAGAGTAATTACAAGATAAGGCACTACGATCCCACTCTTACCGTGGACCAATCGTTTGTATCTATCATGACCATGTGAACAAGCCCTGATGAGCCATATAAAGGCGAAACGGGTAGGTACTGATAAGTTATTGGTACCCATTGGCTTGTTTCACCTCCTCTACCATCTTACAGCACCAGAGCCTCTTACGACCGTCTTCAACGTCAACGCTTGCTTCGCTCGCTTGACGTTTCAACCACCCACCCCTAACCCTAAATTGATGAAATCTTTGGTTATTTAAAAAAAACTAGTAGAAAATATTAATCACTTCTATTTGATTATATTTTTTGATTAATTCTTCATAATTTCACTTCATGAGTTCTTTATTCACAAGCCTTTTAATTTGCAATCTTACTTTACATCAAGTGAAACTACTTATTCTCCTTTCATTTGACCTATACTTAATGTTCAGCTTTCTCATTAATTATGATAGTAAAGATCACTTAGGGAAAATGTCAATCAGTACAACTTGGAGATCAATGATTACAATTATCCGCTAGAGAATTTTAATCGCTGATTTTGTGAAGGAATGAATCTGCACAAAGTGATAACCCCCAGGTTCCATAGGTGCTGCGCAGTGTGAGTTGGGGTTGCGCACATCAGTAAAGGTCATCAGTAAAATGGCCGCGCACATCAGTAAACGGTCGCGGGGGGAAACACCAAAACCCCGGGTGTAATATAAATAGGTGAGATGAATATATGCAACTCTACCGCTACGCGGCACTGACCAACGCCAGCCCCGACGACACCTCTGCCTGAGCCCTAACCAAAATACGACACCATCAATGTATCCTGTAACCTTCCACTGAACCCACAAATCTCCACAGCACTCCCACCGACGTCCATATCGCCCTCCGTACTCGCACCTAAGGTATCCATGAGATACCTCCCACCTCGAGCTTCGCCGGCGAGCACGGCGCGGACGTAGGTAAGCACGCGGTCGATCGTAGAGATAATGTTCTCAATGGAGGAGGAGAGGGTTTCAAGGGAGGTTGTTGGGGAGGATGAGGTGGAGGATGAGGTGGAGGAGGGTGAGGAGGAAAGGGAGGGAAGAGAGAGTGATTGATGTTAAGAGGTCGACTGCGAGGAGGGTCAGATCTGGTAGGGAAATAGAGTTCACGTAGATCGAACATACCTCCGCTTCGTTCCGAGTCACCGGATCTAAGTTTGGCGGGGATGGGAACAAACACGCAATTTTCGGGTTTTGGAAAGATGCCCACTGGGGAACTGTATAATAAGGGTGAGTTCCTGGGTTCTTGACTTTGGTGAAGATTGAGCGGTCGTCAGAAAACGATGCGGAATGAGGGAAGTGACGGAATCGCAGAGAATGTAGTAGTGTAATTTCGATACACACCTGATATAGTCTTGAACATCAGCAGGCTGTCCTAGCTCAACACCAGAATCCAACGAGATATGTACAGCTTGATACAGCGCGGTCTCTTGCGAATGAAAATTTTGTATCAACGCAGGATATGCGGTGAGATGAGACCCTGTCGAATAATTGGAACATGAATTCAGAAGCGTCCAGATATTTAACGAAAAAAGATACACACCATCCAACAATAACTTCCTGCGAATTAACCTTCTGATGCAATTCATACATTGTTCGATGTTAATTCATATCCACCGCAACCTGCTCGTCTCGCTGTGTGCTACAACGAACGAAGTCTGGATCGCGACGTGCGTTTCCATGCGTGTGCCGAGGAGAGTCCCGATAACCCGGTCTTGGTCATCTTTGCGTCGAAGGTAGTGGTCGAGGATTGAGAAAAGGACAACGGGGTAGATGCTTATACTTGTGGGCATTTGACTACCCGATTGATAGTTGGAGATGTGGACGATACGAGGGAGCGCGATGAATGGAGATAGATGGATGGATGAAGAATGGCAAATATATCAGTGAGCTTTCCTGATAGAAAACCCAACGTACGGAACATTTTGTGAATGTGAAGAACTTAGGAACAGGCTATTGGATGTTGATTGCGGAAGACGGAGGTCCTAAAGGCATCGTTTCTTAATTTGAGGCAAATAATACGTCCGAGCGTGGATTATGGAGAGATGCAAAGCAAGTTTTGCTTTTGCTTTTCGTCGTCTTGGTTTTTCGGTCGTTGCCGAAATCTTTTCCACGTGATGACTTTGAGGAAAATCGGTTGCGGATACGCTCTACTGTTACATAATAGTACTGTGAATTCTCGTGTTCTTGTTTTCTTCTTTTTGTCGAAGGCTACTCATCGACATCGATACACAAGAGTCTTCTAATTGAAACCATTGACGAACTTCTGAGACGTTTGGAGCTGGAGGACCATCTTCTACGATTTATTAGGGGACGGCGAATTTTGGGACGTGAGTTTGAAATGTCGTCAATACTGTAATTCTAGGAAGAATTCATACCACATAAACATTGGTGATTTCTAAATTCCCCAGATTTGGCTTTGGTCCAATCCGCACTGGTTTTGTTGTGTCCGTTCCATCTTTCAGTGTTCACGTTCTTCCCTTCCCTCGGTCCTTCCATTGTTCTCATTTTACGGTGGCAGTTTCTTACACCCTCCTTCTATTCTCTGCTTCGTTTTTCAATACATGGTTACTAATTGATCAATCAAATTTGTTCACACCATAGGTTTAAACTAAACGCCGCACACTCATTTTCGAAACCCAACCTTCGAAATCGACATACACGACGTACTCACAACATTCAAATCATCCTGCCTTATTTTGCCGTATCTTTTAACATCCTCTCATAAACCCTAGGATTCGGAGTCACCTTCCTCGTACGTTTTCATCACCAAGCTGTCTGAAGGAAAGGAGGTTACTTATGCCCTCGACAGAACTATCACACTATCTGACGTTCCACTATTCGGACAAGGGCAAATACCAGTGGTGTTTGGCGTTTTTTGGTACACGTGCGCGCGTGCCGGTCACAGAAGACGGAGTCCCCACGAAGAATCACGAGAGAACGAGAAAGGAGGCACCAGGCAAGAGGAGGCCCATTCATACGATCTCACATACGTGGATAGAACGGATATCAGCTTCAGCCTGACAAGGTGTACGTTCATCCTGTCTAATCAATTTATGTTCGTGTGCTCATAAAATTTCATCGACACCGCCTTCTCCTACGAATCGTTGTGATGCCGAATATCAGTCTTTCTCCCAAACCCTCAGATACTTTCAAGACCCTCAGTACTGTCGGTGGCCGGAATATTCTCAACACCCTGCATAATTCCTCCACTTACACCTTATTTGATACCCTCAATACGTTGGCCAATCGTCAATCTCCAATGTCATTCCTTTTCTCCCGATCCAACTCGCATTCCTCTCCTTCCGACACCGAATTTTCCCCGTACCCTCCTTACACTACACATACCCTTTTGACGCTCTTGAATTCGTTGCCAACAGATGAAAGTGATTCATTCGTTGGTACCGTGCTGCCTTCTCAATCCTCTGACTCACCAAGCTCACACGGAGCAACCGGCAATGCCTATGGCTATCTCTCCTCTTACCCAACCCTTGTACTCGGTCTACCCGACCTCCGTGAGCTGGTGCAGCTGATATCAGAGCACCTTGACGTCGAAACGCCGTTCGTGTTTAGCAATGGCGGTAGTGCCGTTTCGCAAGGCGGCGGAGGAGTACCAGTTGCCATCGATCTAGATGCGGGGCGAGTGAAGAGGTTGATAGACAAGTATGTGGAGTATTTAACCTCCAAGAGCGGCAGAAACACGAATTTAAGGAAGAGCGGAGACCATATAGCGGGTTTCGACGACGAAGCACGATTCGCTGGCCCTCACGAGCTCGGGATGCTCTTACGCTGGGGACTAGCTCGAGTCGTTCGGATAGAATCTTCTTCACTCCCACACTCAACTACTACGCCTCAGAATCCCGCGACTCCTCATACTCGGACTCTTACCCGTGGCCTGATTCCCTATCTTGCATACCTCAACTGGGCAAAGCAAGAACACCTCCTCTCTTATCCACTAACACATTTCTCTGGCCTACTTGATACCCGGACGCGGATTTCCGTCCCTGTCAAAGTGGTAGATGAGTTTGGCGCAGAAGAGACTCTTTGGAGAGATGAGTATAAGGAGGTGATACCAACGGCGTTAAAGGGGACGTTAATAACGTTGTTTGCGTTATTAGCGAAGCTGGTAGCACACTCAGCAAAATCAGGAGCTACGCCTCCAGGGTTAAGTCCGCTTTTTGGACCGTTGTTGTTTGGGTTGGGGGCGCTGCCTGGCGACCTCATCTCACTGTCTCCCTCTTCCGCATCTCCTACTGTCCCCCCGCCTTCAGCTATCCCCTCTTCTTCCACTTCGACCACTCCTGACCCAACGTCTTTTGAGTCAACCTACACCGCTTACCTCCGCTCCGTCCACGCCACCGAGCACTGTCTCCTTTCCTTCATCCGATGGCAAGATACTCCTACCTCCTTAGGTGGAGGTGGATCAGGTGCTGGAGGTATCCCAGGAAGGTTGAAGGAGTGGATTAAGGATTATCCGCGAACACTCTCCGGCCATGCCCGAGTGCTCGCGATCGCCGACCTGTTGGGAAGCGGTGGATTCAGAAATCGAGAGCAGCATAGTCTTGGACCGAGAAAGGGAGCACAGACTATACGTGTACTTCCTGTTCGACGTACGGTCCCTGTATACGACAGAGATCTTGTCCGATCCTCGGCTAGATGGGGTTTGCCGAGCTATGCTGCAGTAGGAGGGTTATTTACCAATAGTCTGCCGGGAAATAAAGAATGGGGGAGGGTGTCCCCACCTGTACAGGTATCCCAAGGTAACATTATTAGTAATGGTGGTGGTAGGGAAAAAGAAAAAGGAGGAAAGATGCCTGTGAGGTATTCTGACAGTTATCGAAAGAAGATGAATATCCTCCCGGGAGTTGAGCCTGGGTCTTCTCCTTATGCTCTTCCGTTATCAGCTCTCTCGTCGTCCTCATCATCCTACTCTTCGTATTCCTCGTATTCTTACGCTTCGACATCAAGTCCTTTGACGAGGTCTACCTCAGCAGCTTCCACGTATTCATACCAGGGCTCCAGCTCTCCTGTATCATCATCTCCTACATCTCCTTCCACCTCCCATCCTTCTGCTCAGTCATCCCGATTCAAGACCCTCTCGGACGCTCACTGGGGTCAATTCGAAGCATCCGGTTTCCTTTCACCTCCTAGTTCATCCGCGCGAGGCAGCAGAGATATCGAGAGCGCACTCAAATTTGATCTTACTGAAAGTGCCCGAAAAGCCCGGACAACTAAAAGAGGGATCAGGGATTCTGTCGATTGGGGGGATTTCGTGAATGGTGGGTTTGATTTGAGTGAACAAAGGAGGAGTGGGGGTGTGAGTCCCGTGGCACTTTCGTCATCGACTAGCTCCTCACATTTGAATAACAATGGGTATGGGTATGGTTATGGTGCAGGAGATGATCTAGATAAGAGCTATGTCGGGGCAGATGGAAGATTAACTGATGTAGGTGAATTCACGTTGGATACGGGCCTTGATGCTGCCTTGCAATTTAACCTGAGTGAATTCGGGATCATCGGATCAGGTAAAGATAGAGATAAAGACGGAAGGGAAGGGAAGGAAGTGAGAGGAGAAAGAGAGAGAACCATTACTGGTGTCAGTTTGGGGAAGAGGTTAAAGAAGAAGGAAAAGGTAAGCTCACGTCTTCAATATTTTTTTACAAAGTTGACAGCTTGCTTTTTTCTGCCTCTTCTCTCACCCTTTGCCCTTTCTCCTCCCTCTTCCCTGTGACCCTTTCTCATCTTTTCTTTCTGCTGACCCCCTACTTTTCACCTCATCCACAATTAAACGAATAATTGAACGCACGATCACAAAAAAGCCCCTTCCACCATTCACCTATGACTCCACCCCCATCCTCCTCCCAGGATCTGAGACGCTCATCGAAGCTGCGTTCGTGGATGTCTGGACGGATCTGGTTAGTTGGGGGTTTGCCGAGTTAGGGTTGGGGTCTATTTCTCAACAAGGCTTAGGCTTGTTGGGTGATCTGGTTACGGGGCTGTGGAATTCGTCTTCGATGGCGCAGTAAGTCTTTTCTTCCCCTTGCCCTACTTCCCCTTGTTTATTTCCATTTGTTCCCCGACGTTGACCTCTTTCGTACTCCGCGCTTCCCTTTCTCCGTGTTCCTCTCTTTCCCTGGGTCTTTTCCCTCACTCACTCCTTTCCCAGTGCCGGTCTTGACTCAAACACCAAAGCTACGACAACTATGTCTCTCAGCAGATCTGTTAGTCGAGACGACGAGACAAAGGATGGCGGAGATCGTGCGGATAAGGCCAAGTGGAGGAACGAACTGTTCAAAGAGTGTAATTGGGCCATGGTAAGTTTTTCTCCAAGTGTTTGCAAGGCTTGCGAGCATCTCTCCCCGCATCCACCTGTCATTCCTTTTCCGAAACCTTTCAATTCCCTTCATGTTCATCGCGGCCGATGTCTGTCACATTCTTACCGATACTCTTCCTCTCAAATAATATAGGTCGAATTCAAATCCTTACCCTCCTCTCATTCTCATTCGTCTCTTTCATCAAACGATAAAGACCCTCGAACATCTACTTCTCTCCTCCTTTTCGAAGAATACGTCCCACGCGAATACCGTGCCCAGCTCGGCCATCAGCTCGCAGGAATACATCCTTCATTCATCCTTAATCCTGTCTATGCTTACCATCCATTCAATGTGCTCAACCTTTCGAGCCCGACTTCCCTTTCGACTTCATCTTCCTTAGCTCCGGGGCCGTATTCCCAAGGCTCGATAGCTAGGACCAGATTGGGATCACTGTTCTCGCCCGGTGCGTCGACTTCGACCCTGGCCTTGGGGTTGATGAGCGATTCCGGAAGAGGAAAAAAGGTGAAGATGGTGAAGGAGTCAAAGACTAAGAAGGATAAAAAAGATAAGAAGGACAAGAAAGACAAAGTCAAGACGGAGAAGGAGAAAGCAGGTCCTGTGTCGTTCTTCAGTGGAAGTACACGTACCCTTACTTCATCTACTCCAACACCTCAAGATTCACGAAACGTTTCGACGCCTACGCCTACACCTTATCTTCACTCTACGAGCCCTTCTCATCCTTCTCGTTCAGGCAAACAAGTTCAAACTCCAGATGATTCCCCTTCCACCCCCACAGGACCAGCCATTCCCCGCCCACCAAAAGATAAATTTGAAGAATTCGATGCAATGTTGGCGGATGGGAATCGTGGGACCAAGGTTATCACATTAAACGGGGCTTTACATACGCTTTCGCCCGAGGGTGGGCTCGGGAGTGAAGAGGGAGTGGAGGTATATACCGATGTTGAGGATCTCGGAGATGAGTTTCGTGGACATAATACAACAGCACATGAGGCAGGGTTTTCTCCAGCTACGGGGTCTGGGCATCCTTTACCACAACTGCCGCCCCCACTGTTGCAACCTCTTCCGCAGTCTCTTCCCTCACAGCTGGAGCCGTCGATGCCCACGTTATCTGCATTTCGAACACAAAATGAGGAACCCTCTCCTATAACCTCAACGCCTATCAAAAATATTTTCCGTCTAGGCCCTACGTCCGCTGCATTGTCTCCGAAACCCTCTTCTAGTACGTCGAAACCGGCTTCGAAACCCAAAGGTCCCAAACCAAAAACCAGCCGGAGGCAGTCGAGGCAGAATCTTGTCCCTGCAGAATACCATACAGTTGAGTTTGAGACAAGGTTGACTGGGCTTGGATCGGGTGGGGAGAGCGATGTCGATATCGATGTTGACGGGGATAGATTCGGAGAAGGCGGTCGAAGAGGAGGATTAGACGGAGAATTAGATGGAAGAGGTGATACTCATAGAGAAGGGGTTGTACCCGAGCTGGATGGAACTAGGGGAGATGGTTTTGTCGAAGAAGCTGCTCGACGTCGACGCGCTGTAAGACTTGCTGAACGAGACAGGCTGCGCTCTGAACGTAGAGGGAAGAGATTCAGTCTTGGATTAGGTGGTGGTCCTAAAGGAGGAGATTTTGACGACGACGAAGCGTGGGTAGATATCGTCGTTCCAGGCTATGGTGCTCATCGAGTGTCAGTCGAAACAAGTAAACGAAATGGAGGTCCGGAGGAAGCTTCGCAAGAGGTAGCTAGGGTGTTAAGTGCCGTTAGAGGTGGACAGCCGTATCCTGGTATAGACGACGACGAGAGTATCTTCGAGGGAGTAGATGACTCCGCAACATCTGCTGTCAAAGTGAACTCAGACTCAGATGATGTCGAAGTACAGATGGTCCCGAGGTTTGGGAAGGATAGAGAAACTGGTCATGCGAATGGTCTTAGGATTGGTCATGGTCTTAAAGGTCAAGATCATCACGATGATCAATCATATACCCAGTCTTCCAAACAATCCTTCACCTCCGGCGACGACCTCGACGCCTCATACACCTCTGAATCTTACAATTTCCCTAACGCAGATGCAGAGGAAGATCCTGAATTCAAGCCCCTCACATCATCTGTCCCTAGCCGTCGATTGGGATACTTCGATCTTCATCCTGAAAGGAAGAGGGCGTCACAAGAGATGCTCAGGCAAATCAACATCAAAGGCACAGATGAAGACATGCTCAGCGTGCGTCAGCCAGGAGCGATGTCGTTTCGGGATGCGGATATGTTTGCTTCTGCTTCTGGTAGTTTGAATGGGCGTAGCGATATCGATGATGATGTTGATGCTGATGATATTGAGGCAGTTGAGGTCGGTGAGGTCGGTGAAGATGATGAGGATGATGAGGATGATGAGGATGATCCACGTGCTAGATATGCCCATGGATCTGACGACGAACACGACGACGCTCCGAGGGACTTGGATAAACTCTACGTTGCGAAAACTGAGAAGGCACGACCGTTACCGAGCTTACCGCCTGATCAAAAGAGCGGATCATCCTCTACTTCCGCTACATTCTCTTCTTTGCCAGCTACTTCACCACCTCGATCGTCTTCTCTCCCTCACTCGCCTGCTCCTTCTCTTGCTTCGTCCAATCCTTCGCCAGTGCCCGTTTCCAAACTCTCCGCTCTCACATCAATCGCTCCCATTGTGGACCTCTCCCCAACTCCTCCAGCGAAACCATCTGTCCTCACATCCACATTTGGCTCTACGTCAGGCACGCCAGGAAAGACGGCCGCGTTAATTGAAATGTACAGAGAGAAGGAGAAGAAGAGTTTAAACACTTCTTCGTCGTTACCGGCTTCGCCTTCAGGAGCAGCAACGACTCCGTCGAAGATTCCTGTCAAAGCTGCTGCTGGGTTAACCACTGGTCATAAATCAGGTTTGTTCGTCCGTCATTTTAACTCTATGAGACTTGCATTGACTTGATGATATTTGATCCATAATAGCTTCATTCTCAATGCCTTCAGCATCATTAGTACCGGCACCGACTTCCTCCCTACCCTCTCTACCCACTTCCCCTGCTGCCCCAGTACCCGCTGCAAAGCCTCTAACCAAACTTTCAACGTCTACGTCCATAGTAGGAATAAACAGTCAACTCCATGACAAAGACGACGATTCGGACGACGGCGACATGAATGGGATGGATGAACTGGTACCTCCGTCCAAGGTAGGATTGGGGATTGGAGATGATGCCACGGATGCTGGGAGAGCAAGTCCGGGGAGATATATTCATGGGGCGCCGTTGCATAATGTGTTGGAAGAGGAGGAGGAGGAAGATGAAGAGTAAATCATTGATTGAAGTCAGGGTTGGGGGTCCAAGCTCGGTGTAAAGTGTAAGAGTTGCAAAGGAGACGATGAGAATGAGATAGGTACATATATACACGTTCGTGACCTATCTCCTTTCTCCCGTTGTACTGTTTTCGTTTTCGCTCCAGTTGGTTGTGTTGTGTAGAATCTTATTCGTAAGTTCCCTTTTATTTTCGGCCCGATCCACAACAGTCTAACAACTTTACTCTGCCCTGTAGTCGAAGCAAACTGTTTTCAATTTTCTCTTTTCGTCTGGATTATTACATATGCTACTATTTACTCATATATGGAAATCATTACTACTTTCAGAAAGGAGGTAATGTGTCGTTCGGTGCGATCTTCTTCTATTCCTCTCCTTGTCTCTTTTCTCCTACTTTTACATTTCTCAAACTACTTCCCACTCTCAAACTCGATTTCCACCACAGTTTTCTCACAATGCATAGCAGGTATCATTCATCATCTTTCATCGTTGACTTCTTCCCTAGTTTTTCTTTATTTTGCACGCATAATGATTTCTTAAAATCAATCTTTCCTGTATTTACCTTACCGTCTGACAGATACCCACAACGATACTATCCCTTTCTAGACTTTACTTGCTTCAAACGTTCGACTGTTTAATCTACTTGGTTGTGTTCATGTATTCACTTGCGAATTCTAGCTGGCTGTCCCCCTTCTTCCAGCGATATGCTACCGAGTGCAGTTTATACTGTAATCCGAAGCGATATTTTCTTACTGCCTTCCCGTTGACTGACCATCTGACCCCGATCTGACTACCGACCAGCCGAACAGTTTCAACAGTTTCCGTACGAATATTAAACCGGAATTGATAGTCAATGAAGGTTTCAATGAAATTTCTTTCTTCCATCCACCTTCTATCACGCAGAAGTTAGTCGTAAATCGAACCATGGTTAAAGCGACATGAACTTTTTCTCGCCCTTTTTGCACCATATCCCCAACTTGTGCCGACGCCCCCTTTCGTATTTCCGATCACCCTTTCCTTTTCATTTCACCCTGGGCGTGCCCACCGGTCAGCATTTCATCTCACAATCTCCCAAACCAACACCGGGAGTCCTGTATCGTTCATACTACGGTTTTCCGCGGTATTATGCTGCCAACAGCGCTTCCAAGAACCAGACTTTCTTGTCCTTACAGATCCCCATGTTCAGTTGCAGATCATTGGGCAGGGGAAGGGCATATGTATCAGGAACACCGGTTATGAGGGCTCCGAAGCTCCTCCCATCACCCAGAGGCATCGAGTGGGCTGACCATCCAAAGGCTATCTTCCCACCTCGTCCGTCCTCGTCTTATTCTCGGACTTCCTTCATTCTATTTCAGATCCTTCTAACTATTCCATGCATATTTGTCGGTGACACTTCCCATCTTGCCTTGCAAAATTATCAGCGATACTGTCGAAGTAATATTGCCGTAAAGGACCACTCCCCCCATTGGATTGGCCGGAGCATTTTGGTCAATGGACTGATGCATACACGGTCCAGTGGTTCTGGGGACGGACTTGACCCTAAGTGTATATTCGAGTATAGATTATACTGTTACAGCGGTTCAAGCAACCACAGCATATCTTTCCAATCTACTCATAAAATTCACCCACCTCCCTTCCTGCCAGGTCAAGATATCATTCCACTCTTCACTCTCCGCTCCAAGAATGTGTTTGCTCCATTGAAGAATGCCTGCCAAAGCAAAATCCACGAAAGATGGATCGACCCCGCATAAGAAATCACCACCAGTTTCTTCTTTCGCTTCCCTGTAATGTCCGTCTAACGATATCAACGCCCTCCGAAGTCCCTTCCACTCTCGCGCACGATGCTCTCCCTGAGGAGCCCACTCTTCAATCTTTACATTATACAAAGCCTCCCTAGTGCGCCGAAAATATTCCTGACTTTTTCCAAAAGGAAGTCTCTGGAATACAACCGGACGAACGAACTGTCCTAGAATAGATTTGACCCTCAAGTTTACGTATTCAGCAAAACCGGACTGTAATGCTCGAGTCCCTGAAGGAATAAGTCGTGGGGTATCAGGATATGTGGTGTCGAGATATTGAGCGATGTTGAATGAATCCGATATGGCTTTGTTTGTGGATAGGTCGTAGATCACCGGGAGGGTATATTCTGGGGTAGTACCGTCAGATTTAACGTCGGTTGGGGCTGCACCGATCTTGATACACAGAGCTTCGATGTCGGGGTATTCAATCCATTCTGTTCTATAAGCAAGACCTTTGAAGTTCAGGGAATATCTGGCATCATGTCATATTATCACCTGATCCTTGTAAAGAAAAGAAATCTTGCACGCACCGTGTTTTCCACGTATTTGGCGACCAACAAATGTTGGGCTCCGCTAAGGGTATGTCATAAAACACGATAATGTTCTCTGTCATGGTGGAAAAGAGCAAGGTTATTATGACTCAGAATTTGGAATTATCGGTGATCAGTCGGAGTACATGCATAATCAAAGCAGGATCATTTTCGTGATCATCATGTTCGACCATCTAACGGATTTATTGGACGTACTTGAGGTCCCATTTCCTTCGTATAGTGCTGCGACGGATCGGAACGATGAACGGGTTGCCTCGAAACTAGGCCAGCCAGAAAGGTGTGAAAGACGGACGGTTTGAAAGATCGGTTTCTGTAGCTTTCCGTGTCAACGATCAAGATAGTGATTAGAGCAAGCGAGCCCTCTCCGACAAGAATCATTACCACGTCTTATTTGTTTATCCTATAGATTTCCTCTTTCGCGATGTAGGTGTCGCGTGTCGTACATAACAGTGACTCGGGGATATTTTACCAGTTCAAGCAACTGCTGCATATTTTTCTAAGCTAGTTATGAATCTCGCCCACTTCCCATCCTGCCAACTTGAGATATCGCTCCACTCATCACTTCCCTCCCCGAACCCTTCCTTACACCACTTCAGAATCCCCGCCAATGCAAAATCCCCAAATGTCGGTTTAACTCCGGATAGAAATGCATCCAGAAATCCAAACTCTTCTTTCGCCATCCGATAATGCCCAGCTAACACTCCCAGCGTCCTCTCGACCCTTTTCCACTCCTTCACCCTCTCATCCCCCCTCGGAGTCCACTCCTCTATCGTCACATTATACGATGCCTCTCTCGTCCTCCGAAAATACTCCTGACTCCTCCCTTCCGGAAGTTTCCAAAACACAGCCGGCCTTAGGAATTGAGCCAGACGGGGAATGCACCTTAAATTTACATACTGCACAAAAGCCTCTTGTAATGCCTGTGTTCCTGGGGGGAACAGTTTCGGGGTATCGGGGTATGCGGTGTCCAGGTATAGAGCGATGGCAAAGGAATCGGAGATGGTCTTATCGGTGGACGGGTCGTAGATTACGGGGAGGGTGTAGTCTGGGGTGATACCGTCAGCTTTAACATCGGTTGGGGCTGCGCCGATTTTGATACAGAGAGCTTCAATGTCGGGGTATTCAATCCATTCTGTTCGATAAGACAGGCCTTTGTAGTTGAGAGAATAGCTGGTAAAATGATATGTCATTGTGTCTGGCCGTCTAAAAGAATTCTATTATACACGTACCGTGTTTTCCACGTATTAGGAGACCAGCAGATATTAGACTCCGCAACGGGTATATCATAGAACACGATAGTATTTGCGGTCATGGTGGTACTGGTCTGGTAGAAAGCAAGCTGCGATGAGTATTAGTAACCCATGAGCTCATGAGAATTTACGAACAATCAAAAATCTGAATAATCCAAACCGGGCTACTTTCATTGGTCGGCATGCTTAGTGAGATACCCTTGTGTTCGACCATCTATTTCAGCTAGTATCTGTGTGGGTAGTGACAAGGTAGATCAATGTCCAAGTCTAGCCCCCTTCACCCACTGCCATCTACCTTCGCGTCCTGCCGAGGTTTCTTAGAAGATTGCCGGTTCGGTTTGTTGTGATACCCATGTATCGAACCAAATCTCTGTCGTTGATCAGAAATTCAAGCTTTCGAGATGGTCCACCTGAAAGATTGTTAGACGCCAGAAATTATGGCATTAGTCCGACTTGAATGGAAGAACTCTAGAGACTAGTGAGCGCACTAGTACTGCGGGGTTTGCAATCGGGTATTCCTCTTTGAGACGGACAGAAGCGATTCAAAAATGGAATCCCGTCGATACTGAGCTATGTAGATCGTGGAGGCGTCGGATATGGCCAGTATCAGTAGAATTGTCCGGGCAAGATACATCAATTACTAGAAGTGAACAGTCAGATAAGTCGAGCCGAGCCTTTCCACGTTCTAGCAGCAACGCCTTGCTCTCCAAGCTCTCACTGAGACGGACAACGAGCACACATCCAGGGTGTTCATCATCGTTATGTTATCCCTCCTACAACTCCAATTGTACAATCATAGATTGTCGTTTTCATAATCATCGTAATTGACATCTTCTAGCGAGATCGCTGGAAAGACTGAAGAGTAAAAGATGATAGTATGTAGGGTACATACCTGTCTGTACAGGAAGTCGACTGTACAAACCGGAGAGCCCAGGTATACGAGAAACATAGCCTGAACTTCTGAGAGCGGCGATCGCCTTACATCTCCTCTCGTTGTGATCGCGAAACCCGAGTAAACACCTCTGTGAACATCAAAATCTCCCCCGAATGATATAATTCGAGAAATCCGACGCGATGTTGCAGAGTGTCAATCTAGAATAATCGGGATGTGTGGTTCGATTTTTCCGGAGGGCAGAGAGGACAGGAGGAGGAAAGAACCCAGTGATGAGGGGCCTACGGATTTGAACGAGGATGAGGACAGGGTTTACGTTCACGTGGAGAGCGAGCTATCTGTCAACGTAGAAGATCAGAAGAGCGAGGACTAGTAATGATGAACACTGAGGTATTTTGTAGCAGGGACGTAGTCGAAGCAGAAGTAATTCAGCGACTCATGTTCCCTGTCCATTCAATACCTTATTTTATTATGATCGTCGGGGATAAACCTCGAATCACCACTGCCCAGTGAAACCAGCTCACACAGGAAGCAAGTTACAGTAAGTTGCAGAAATTACGATAAACTTGCGTTGAATAAACGCCAAAATTCGTGGGAATTGCCTTATTAGGAAGGTTAATGGCGTTTATTCAATGGAAGTTTATCGTAATTTCCGTAACTTACTGTAACTTGCTTCCTGTGTCAAGATTGAATACTGCACTGAGCGTTCCACTCGCAGCCCTCTTCATTGCAGAGACCTTTCATTCAGCTGGCGCCCCTCTCGACTGAGTTCTGTCGTGAACTCATTTTTCTTGGCTTCGGAGGAGCTGGGATTGAACAAGCGGTAGCAAGTTGGGATCAGGATAATGAAATCTTATCCTAAATGTTGGGCGCTGGTTCAATAGACCGTCGCCTGCCCGTGGGAGAGTGATTCGTTAGTTTGCTTTGAATCGACCTTGCCTTCAAATTTGTTTGTCGATATGGCTTCATCAGCAACATCGAGCGGTTCCCCTCTCAAGAATACCACAAAAAACGCCAGAAAATATTTCAAAAAATTCCTTATCAAAGTCCGCAAACGTTCACCATCCCCAACACCGTCCAGAACAACGTCTAGAACACCCCCATCTCCATCAAAACCGACTCAATTCTCAAAAGTGAATAATCCGTTTTTTTCAACAAAAGCACCGCCCACTACCTGGAAAGTCATCTTAGACACCCCGAGAACATCACGGAAGGCTCGTCTCTGGGCGATTGTTCCCCAATTCACCGTTGCAGCACCAGACATACCAGGTGTTTCCAAGCCTGATTGGGCCATGAACGGCGTGAACGACAAGGCCAGACGATTTCACACACATGGCAAGGTCGTGATCGACAATGACGACGACGATTTCTCAGTCAACGAACAATCGACATTGGCCCAGCCGTCATATCTCATCAGCCCATGCATTGCGTCTGGGAGATCGGAATTCAGTGCAAATTCAGAGCGAGGTGTGGCAAAGTGCGACGTAACTCAGCTCGAGTACCCTTGTCAAGCCGCGCATGCCATAGGGATGAGCTACTCCATGGAAGCCAGATTGGCTACGTACTTCGCGCTGCGAGGATGGATTAGTCCGAACTCTAGAATCAATTACCTCTACTGTGCATCCTTCCATTTCCCTGAAGATATTGTCTCAGCTCATGTTTTTCAGTACGAAACGATATTCATTTTCGACTGGATCAAATGACTATGCTGCTATATATCAAGCACCGACTCGTCATCGACAAAATACGAAATGATTATCTCTCGTTTGTGAGACAGCTGAAACCGGACGACCCCGCAGTCGATTGGCTATCGCTTCTTCGCACGCATCATCCAGACTTGGTATGCATCATCTCCCTTTCCCCCCTGTTAGTGAATCTTACCAGAACTTACCCTTCTCGTAGTGCGACGGCACGTCTTTCGAGTATGCCATCTGCGTTCGCAAAGATATTTCTTCCAAGTGGTGTCCCCATAATTGTCTTGTCAGCCTAGAATTAAACTCATACGTGCATCCTCTTACTATATTAGTGATATTGTGCATGCTGCTCGATGAGACGGGCGCCAAGGTTCAGGACACGTTGGGCACTACCGAGAACTGGACCACCTCTCAGCTGTCGAAACGCGACATCTTGGAGAAGTTCAAGTACAACAAGGACGATGAAAACCTCATTCTAGAGAACATGCAGCTCGCAGCTGACATCTATGCTTTAATGCCCAAACCATTCAAATGGTTCAAGAAGGGTGATGGTGGTGGTAAAACTGACGACACCTTGCCCAATCAAGAAAGTAAGGGGGACTCCCTGCAGGGAGACGACAGCGTCGGGGGAGACTCTGGACAGGAAGATGGGGAAGGTGGGGGACGCGATAGACAGGGAGACGATAACGTCTGGGTCCAGGACCCCAATTTGAACCGTGGTTGCTCCCAAATTCCGAGCTCGATTAATGTCGAAGACAGTCTCTTCCAAAGTTCAAGCTTAGAGGGCAGTAACTCGATCGATGATCAGGGTATCAATGAGCTATTGTTTGAGATTTTCAAGGAACGAGACGTGGCCCCAAAAGTGAACAAATGGATCTCCGGACTCGAGCCAGGGCTTCCATCGTCTAGTACCACGATCAGAGAGCACGCGCAGAGCTTGGGGAAGGAGAGAGAGAGGGGAGTGGGGATATTAACATTGACGAAGAGGAAGACCAGATCATTTCTTCTACCACTGCGCGTGCTACTCTCCCAATCCAGGACCGGAGGGGACTCAAACCTCGAAGGTTGATTTCGGAGTCTTGTGGTTTAAAAAGATGTGTTTCCTTCGTTTTCTTGTTTCGGTTTTCTTTCTCTTCGCTACTCGCACTTTATCTCCTTCCCCTCTTCCATCCGTATCTTCTTCCCTTTTACCTTGTCTTCGTTCCATCTTCTCTTCGTTCATTGTTCACTCACTCATTGACTAACGTAAATCGTATATCCCTTGTATCAATAAACTCGAAGCCGTTCATACATACCTGCACTTCATATTTCCTTTCTCTGCCTTTTGAATTATGTGCTGCAACTTGCAGGCACCGTCACTATTGGTTTCACTCATCGCTACGATTCACGTTAGACTCAGCTCAACAGTAAATGAAAACCAGCACTGACTGTATACTCTGTTCTGAGCGGCGTCGACAAAAAGTACTTTCTATAAAAATTATATAACCAGACAGCCACCTCCGAGTAGGAGTGTCCCTACAAATTGCGACTTTGCATATCCAAGCAGAAGAGCCGCCACTTCTCGTATTTGTTTGTAAAGTTGGAGAACTTTGCCCTTGCCTCAACTACGGTATGAATATACCCAAAAATACGACCGTCAACAAAGTTACTAACAGTAGTTGGCTGGAACGGTCTCTCTCCCGAAAAATCGAGCGAACCCCGCGAAAGAGTAACGTAAGATATGGAAATGACATTCAGCTTAAACTTTGAGACAGCTGTAGAGCTATCCTGCCCCGACCCCACTGCTTCCAAATACCACATCGATTTTCTTCCTCTTATCCCACATTATTTCTCCGTCTGAAGCCCGCTTGAAGTATAAGCAATTTGGCGCTGAGGAATGTGTGATAGCAAGATCAGTAAGTAACTCAATAAAAGCAAGGCGACCGCGGTACATACAAAGGCTGTTCAACCTCCAATCTTTGATGCCCAAGAACCGTTCCTCATATCCAACAGCGTTTTCATCTCCCCCATGCTTTTCTATAACCAGATCCTATAGCAGCCGATTCAGCACGTTGGCGCTGGTTCGCAATTTCGTTGGTGCTGGTATGTGCGTAGTCTCGTTTGCTTTGGAAGCGTTGATCCTCACGGGAAATGGAATCTTCGATACCGTCGTCGTCATCTGCAGAATCATAGCCATCGTCCGACCAAATAAACGGATCCGGGATGATGTTCGCTAAACCCACGTCCTTATCGAGATTTGCTCGCTTCACAAGAGCCAGCGATATAAAGGTGCTTTGTGAATCGTCAAACTTACCGTCGTTTTGCAACTTGGTGTCAAAACGAGTAAGTGCAGTGAATGACTTTGCGGGAGCTGAGGTGTAGGAGAAAATGGCGAAAGACCAAAGAGATAGAATACATGAGAATTTACAAGCGTTGTTATCTACATCGACAATTCCAGGGTCGGTGAAGCGGATAGGCCAAAAGCGAGCATTGATACTTGGTACTGCAGTGCATGACTGCACCTAGAACTAAAGCAAAAACGTGAGATCATGAAGGCTTCTAGAAGCTAAAGTATGCTTACACTGACAATCCGACTCTCCAGCCACCCGATAACAGCACTCTCTTTCAAGACTTCCGCCCCAGTAATGCATGTCAAGCTTGATAAAAGCCTTATGTTGCTTCAAAAACTCCTGGTGCGGCACTCCCTTCTCTCTGAATCTAGCCTACACTCCTCCGTATGGCTCTGTCCTTCATCCAACATATTATCTGTCCTCTGCAAAGCCCTTCGTATCACTTCCGCCGAATTCCGACTTGCATGAAACATCAAATTTGACAAAGGACACTCGGTAGATATAACAACCATCATGCCTATACCTTCACGGGAACCCAACCCAGAATCTGCCACTGGCCTGAAGGAATATCGTCGTGCACCAACTAAAGAACCCGCGGCTCCCAATCCCAATTGGCACACGTAGCGAAAATTTGACGCACGAGATGGTGCGGCTCCAATTCTAGTTGTTGTATCAAGCGGAACTAGAGTAAATATGGCGGGCGTAAGCAACATGGTGAGATGGAATCATCCTAGGAAGCCGAAGCGTGCCCCGTACAGCCCTTGAGCAGTTAAGAAAAGCTTGAGACTGCAATGAGCGGTACTAAACGCTGAGAGGAGTCATAGAGGTTGAATCGTGTTGAGTAAAACGCGAACATCTCTATACGCGTTGAGTGTGACCAGAATTGAAGTAGGAAGCAAGAACGACGGCGAGTCTGGATGCATAGAGCCGTTGTTCTTCCATCTAGTTTGTATTAGTCGATTTTGCGACATCGAGAAGAAAAAGAACGTACACTGATGTTGTGCGGGACAATGCATGCATATCAACCTTCACCCCTTCAAACTCGAGATCCATCCTTTGCACAGCAACATCCGCACCGCCGCTCCTTCTCTCGTTATGGCGAATTCGACTCCAAGCAAGTTCCCAAAAGGCCGAAGAGGAGACGTTCCCGACGATCGACGCCGGAGGCAGAGGTATGTATGCCTAGTGCATAGCTGCCAACGCATTCAATGTGGGTTGGATCATTGTGAAGCTGATCGTGCTGTGAAGGACAAATGACGGACCGGAGGGTCTCAAGCACACAGCCCAGCCTACGTTCTTGTTCTGCGGAAGGAAACTAGCGAGCTCGAGCAGCTCCGCTATTGATAAGTTGCCAGTTGAGGGGAGTATCGGTGTACGGATGACTTCCGAATCAGAGACTGGTGGTTGTTCGATAATTTCTGCAGGAGCAATCCGACGTCGGAGAACCACCGCCAAACCATGATGATCACGTGGTGGGCCATCACAACTCCGCACTCTTGACATCTCATTTCCCATTCCTTTTAACGTAGACTCTGATGTACCGCTGCGGACCACCCTTCTCTCGCATAGTAGCAGCTGCAAGTGAATTGGTCGAGGGGTCAAACATAGGTCCATAAGACACTATGTGCCCAGCGTCTTCGAAAAGGTCATCATCGGGAGTGATGCGAACATTTTCCGGCCAGTTCATGTCACCTGCGATAATCCAATTTTAGGTTGTACAGAAGGTTTACAAGTGGCTCTGCGGCCTTCTGCTTAAGGGAGGAACCTGCCTGGCCTGCGATAAGATGCGGGGCGGCAAGTATGAGTCTTCGAGTATCTGATGCGCCATAATTTGAAAAGAGGCGAGGAAAGCGGGTTTGTGTTTCTTGCCGATATCAAGCTCCGACCCACAGAAGGGGAAGCGGGATGGAAGGGGAAACGGGAGGGTATGAGGATGTTTTGTTCATTTCCAGCCGACTGGAGAACGGAAAAAAAGATGAGTGCAGAAGAACGGCATTGAGTTCTTCCGTTACTTCTTGAAGACATATGCTGTCTGTCTTAGAAGAAACTATAGTTTGCACAACAGAAGCCAAGCGCGGGCTTGGGACTGGGGAAGAGGAATAGTACAGGTGGGTGACAGCTGTTGATATCTTTCACATAAGGAAGAAGGACGAATGTGCTGGGCGGGAAAGATGACGCGAGGGCGTCCGGATCCATGATGTCTAAGTTGGCATCTCTCGCGTTGTAGCAGTTGCTCGTCTCCAAGTGGTCTTCTCCGCCAGTTTCGACGATCCAGGCAGAGGAGTTGGGCCGGATTAGGAGGATTGGGAAGGAGAGTCCGGATTCAGAGCGGCGCTGGAGAAAGAAAGGACAGATGTGTGAACGGTGCAGTCTCCCCAATTTCCCTCCTTGCTGGGATCTTCTTCCTTCCCGTACTCAATGCCTTGGTCCTCTAAGGTAGACCCAATTCTTTTGCCTCCATCCTGCATTTATTGTACTCTTTAGCACGCGTTCGAGATTGAAGATGTCGAATTTGAGGTAGCGGGTGGTTGAAATAAAAGAGCCCAAAATTAGCGTTCAAGCAAAACCGCGTGATATTTAACCTAAAAATTGACGCGTTAAACAGGTCACGAAAGTTCCGTTTGCGTGTCTGGCCGGTGGAGGGGCTTGACAACGCAAATCTCCCCTTCAAGAACGAGGTTGGCGTGGAGAAAGACGAAGAATATCGCAGGAAATTTAACTAGCGCCATGTCAATGGGGCATTGCTGCATTGCTGTGGGAATGTTGTGGCGTGGTTGTATTTGGCCTTCTTTCAACCAGCTTCGTGCTTGACCATGTACCATCAAGATATGCCAAGTTCGTATGGCCCACAGAGCACATCTGGGGTATGTTAGTCTTCCCTATCTTTTCTTGCAATTTGACTAGCTTAATATATTGTACAGTATAATCTTAGACCTTCTCGAGGCAATCGAAACACTTCGGGGGTATGCCACATTATACTGATTCGTTCACCTTGATATAACTTTCATGACTTATAGCGCACTCGGTCATATTCTCATCAGGTGAGTTCAGGGAATTATGGCCAATTCACGACAATTAATTTTTTGTGCCAGTCCCGAGCGTCTTACAATGTAAATAACAAAGATCCTATTTTTCCACTTCTACTCATCCATTTTGCAAGTCTTCTACAAATGGGGACGATGTGGAGAACGGATTCATTGAAGATCGGACCCCGGGCTTCCAGCTTGTAAGTTTTGGACAACTTGAGAAAAAAAATAACTAACCTAACTACATTACATAAATGATATCTCTAGCCATCTGATTTTTTTAGAACCCCTGTAGGAGCGTTGGAACCTGAATGGTTCGGCGAATATCCCGACACCGATGAAGATGTATTCCATGTTCAAATGCCCCTTCCTGATGGAACCGAGTGGAAAATTCGGATTTTCCCCAGCGGAAGGACAAACATGTCAATTTTCGGATACTTCTTGCAACCGGTAGGGGATGATGGAGTTCCTCGTGTTCCTGAAGGCTTCAAAGTTCGACTTGCACTAGGAGGGCCTCCGGTTGAGAGTTGGGAACGAACGTTCGAAGGTTGTCTCAATTTGAACTTGCCGCCTGTTATTACAAATGAAAAATGGTATTTCAAGGAAGGTCAGAAGGTGGCTATTTGTAAGAATGAGGAGGCAGTTGGGGAAATCACAATCCCTGTTAATGCTGAGCGGGAGAGGGAACGACAGAGACAAAGGAACAATGGAAGGAGTGTACGTTTCTTCCCACTTACGCAGGGTGGCTTTCCTATCATTGGTCATTCGGGTGGACGTTCAGGTGGAGGTCATTCAAGTGGAGGTCGTTTAGGTGGAGGTCATTCGGGTGGAGGCCGTTTGGGTGGAAGTCGTTTGGGTGGAAGTCGTTTGGGTGGAAGTCGTTTGGGTGGAAGTCGTTAGAGTGGAGGTCGTTTGAGTGGAGATAGCTTTTGCTGGCACTCGTTATGCTTGAACGAGTTACGTGGCTATATAGAATTCTAAATTTCATGATGTAGTTTCTCTATGGGACACTGTTACAAGAAATCGTGAAAGTTCCGTGAAAGTTCAGAAGACTGCTGGTAGCAAAAGATGGTGATGGGTATTTTCGATAGTTTCGACAAGTTCATCTCGGACATTACCAACATAACATCACATGTAATATATGAATGCCAAGCACAACCAGGCCTGGCATGTCTACACTCAATACTTTCCACTTGCTCAAGTAAGACACCCGTGCAAATACTATTCCACTACCCTCGCCACACTGGTCATCTCATCTTAACCTCAACCAGATGATCACGGTTTAAGACATTTCAAAGCTCACCTACCTACATATAGCTACGGAATGGCCCTCGTGCCTTCTTACTTACATACGCGGAATAAAAGAGCGGAAGAATATATATGGAAAGTGAGTGCGCTATAGCCAAGTTACGGCGACAGATTAGAATCAAGGAGTTCCTATTATTCTATCGTCTTATGATCTGTTCCTCTTTGAGGAGGTTAAAATCCTACTGGCGTCGTGAACCATCGTTGTTTTTCTTTTCAATTTGAACATGCCTTCCAAGTTCTTTCGTCACGAGATGTTTCTCGCGCAACTTCTTTCGAACCACCCGGTGTCTTTTTACCACCACCACGACCAATCATTAGATTTTTGATAATGACCGACCCAGGCCCACTGAGTACGAAGATCAACAATACAACTAGCAATGCTGCATTGCCTCCAACCAGAAGCTCGGCATTCTACTTCGACTGTGCTATCTTTGAGGTACGAGGAGTCGCCCTTCTGGCAATTGATTCAATTTCCCATTCTCAAAGTCTTCCTCCGCCAGGTAGAAAATGTCCTATACAAGATCCCTCGTGCAAGATTGGCCGAAGAATCCTCACTATTCGAGACTATGTTCACGCTTCCACCCGGCGCCGGAAACACATCCGAAGGAGAAGATGACGACCATCCAATCCACCTCCCCCAGACCGAAAGAAAAGATTGGGAATGTCTTTTGAAACTACTATTCCGGCAAGTCGTACTTCCGCGACGCTCCGTCTCTACTATTTGATATTCAATTACAAGTCATTTTCTGGCAATACCATCTCCGGACCACCTGAGTTCACCTTGGACGAATGGGTCTCAATTTTGAAATTGGCCACGAAATGGGACATGAGCACTGCCAGAGCATGTGCTATCGAAAAAATTGCAGAATACGATGGTATTCCCGCAAAGAAGATCAAGCTGGCTCGAGACTATCGTGTCCCTAGATATTTCATTCCCTCCTTAGTGCAGTTGATCGGGCGCTCCGATCCTCTCACAGCGGATGATTACAAGGACATTGGGGTAGAGTGTGCACTTAAGGTTGTGTCGCTGAGGGAACGATACTACGATCCAAACCGTAACGAGGGAATGTTCCGTCAGCAGAGAGTAGCCTCTGACGTATCTTCTCCGATGACCCCTGCCTGGACTAGTATCGTCAGTGAGATTCATAAAACTTTCACGGACCACGACGAATTCTATAACTAGGACGTATCAGCGTGCTCGGTCTTCTATGTCTTTTGACCTCGTATGTCTCGGTGTGCTGGGAGAATCCTTTAAAAAATCTCATATGGGGATTCAGGAATGTTGAATGTAGTGATCGGGCTCCCGTTAGGGCTGCCAGTGAAGGGGGGTTCGTGTGCTTAGTTAGAAGTTACTTGCCATTGAAGATCGGGGATTGATATCGAGGTCTTTGAGCAGGAGTAAATGATCCAAAAGGGCAACATTCATTCAAACGAGATACATAGTCCAATACCGTTTATATATATCAATCCTCTTTATTATACCCAGCTATTGCCCATACCCTGTTCAGCGGAAAGTTTCGTCGTTCGTCGACACGGTGACGTAAAGGATACGCCTCGAGGCATTGAGGCTTTACAACGCCGTTAGATCTACCAATCACGCTGTCATGCTCATTTGTTGTTGTGTATGCTGCTTGCACACAGAGCCTGTCAGGAGCTATTTTCAGTCAGCATGCATATCTGAATTGGGAAAGGGTGTGCTGTCGAGGCTAGGGGAAGCTCAGAGAAATCAAGCATACATTGTGATCCCCTTAGTAGAGATGTGTGTTCCATAGCTGTACATGAGACATAGACACATATATACAGGAGACTCCCTAGGTATCTTCCATTTGTCCCAAAGTGGGCTTGTGTTTCTTTTAGTCGAGATTGTGAATAGAACACGAGTTAATAGACATGATAACGTTGAACGTTATTATTACGCACAACTGCGCCAACGTATTGTGTTGGAAGGTTATTCGAGATGGACTCCCTCTTCATCACGGTACACACTCTAGATATCGGAATGCGCTCCGAACCACTGTACATTTACCCATCGACATATTGTTTGGATGATCGCAGCATACATGCATATGTGAGTTTTGGCCAACGGTGAGACTTTTGGTATCAATTAGGCCACATGATGGTAGAATGAGGAATTTGGAGGGCTTGAAGGTCGTAATATGGTACACTATGGAATCTTCCTCTTCTTTTGACTTCTTCATACTTCTCCGCATGTCCGCAGCAAAGCTAACGGAAATATCCTACTCGGCCCTTCAATAGATCTGAGAGTAGTACTTATACCAAGAACTTTCTAGTAGTCACCTTACCACAAGCAAAATAATATGGCCGACCTAAGTACAATTTCCATCAATACAGATCACACCAGCAACTTTCCATTGCACTCGCCTACTCCAACAAGAAGCACGACATTCTACTTTGATTGTGTTATTTTCGAAGTACGAGTCATCACCCCTCTAATCTCTTCTGCTCATTTTAATAATTGCTTCGCCCACACACAGGTAGAGAACGTACTGTACAAAATTCCTCGTGCTAGATTAGTTGAAGAGTCTTCGCTGTTCGAGACTATGTTCGCACTTCCACCTGGTCCTGGAAACTCGTGTGAGGGAGAAGACGATGATCATCCGATAACTTTGCCGCAGATCAAAAGGAAAGAGTGGGAATGTCTCTTGAGGCTACTGTTTCGGTAAAATTTCATCCAATATCTTAAGTATCTGCAATTTCCTCACCAACAATTATGTCTCAGTAACTCCATTGCCGTACCACCCGATTTCACCTTGGATGAATGGATCTCAATCTTGAAATTGGCTACAAAATGGGACATGAGTGCTTCCAGAGCGTGTTCTATCGAAAATATTGCAGGATTCGATGGCATTCCTGCACAAAAAATTAGGCTCGCTCGAGAATATCATGTCCCTAGATATTTCATTCCCTGCTTAGTGCAGTTGATTGGACGATCAGAACCACTCACAGCGGATGAGTGCAGGGATATTGGGATGGAGTGTGCCTTGAAAATTGTGTCACTGAGGGAACGATACTATGATCCAAGCCGTAATGATGGAATATTTCGTCAGCGTAGGGTGGCCTCCGACATATCTTCACCGACGAACAATTCCTGGAATAGTATCGTCAGTGAAATTCATAAAACATTCACAGACCAAGATGAATTTTACAGCTAGGAATATCAGCTTACCCATCTTCTTATCTATCCCTTTATGTATCCCTTGACCTCGTGCAGAAATAAAAACCTTCCCGTGTATGCAGAAGTAGCCGAGCCTACTATTTTCGAGCGCATCCAGAAACTCCGCCAAATGCTGAAAATGAGCCCATAGGATCTCCTTGAGGATGCTGGTGTTGAAGGGAACATAGAGAGAAAAGCTTCCTATTAATTAGATGCGGATGAGACAAAAAATAGAACTAGATAGAGGGCTCAGGATGATATTAATGCTAAGAATAAGTCCTTCAAACCGGAGCAACCCATTTGCTTACTCGGTATATAAAGACCTATCAGAATCAGTCGCCTCTTTACCATGCAGGTTGTGCTATCTGACTCGATCGTCTTCAGGTGATAAAAAGTCTGATTCCTGGAGGATCCCGAGTTGCATTTATAGAAATTTGTTAGTTTGTGGTATATTCTTGACCGAATTCAATCAGTGATGCGACATTGTCCTCCTGAAGCTTCGAGGACTGTAAGACCCAAGTGTTTGTGAAAAATCTAGTATACCTGCGTGTAATTGACCCAAAAGGTTGAAGTCTTCAAGTCCCATGCTCCGTACTAGTCTGCGGGTGACTATATACCCATCGATTTCTAGTGTGGTTGGCATTATTGGTTTCATTCAAATGTTGTAATGGAACCTACGACCTGTGTTTTGCCTAGATTACGGAATTCTGGAGGTGCAATTTATGAGGAAGCGGAGGAGCGCTGAAAAATTGCATCAGTCCGATCAGTGAGAGTATCAAAGGAACAATAAACAGTTGACAGATGCTGGCCATATTGGTGAACGTTGAACAATGAAGATAAAGATGCTCATTTAATGCACTCAGAGCCTGGCAATTGTGTCTACTTCATTTACCAATAACTGCCACCACCGCCCCACCTTCACCCCCTCTGACCTCTTCTTACCCTGTTTGAACTCTTGGAATATGACTTTGACTACGTCATCGCAAGCTGTCCCGCTATGGCTTTCACTACAGCTGAAGATGATATTTGACCATGGGGAACACCCAAGACTTCACGAGGGATGACATACGTCTGATATAATAATACAAATTGCTGGGAAAAGATTGAAAAAGGTATATATCCGGAAGATGCGTTCTTCTCGACAGATATCTGATGTGGTTGGAATGGGAGGATATTCTGAAGATGAGTTACAATAATTCGCTCTGGGCTTCATGATCGCATCGTTTGTGTACAATGAGACTCACCCGGCAAATCGTAGCAAGTTGGGGGAGCAGTTCGGGGGACCTATCGAGTGATCGCAGCTAAGTTTGAGGAATGCATAACCGGCGGGACTTTCTAAGTTCTGCTCCTATTGGGCGCATATCCAGGCAATTGCAGCATACTCGACGACGTCATACCCGATTTCGATGACTTCAGTGGACTATGTAAAGAAAGCGCGAATTTCTGAACCCAATCGGTGTATTAAGATGCATAATGCATTAGATGCGACGCGAAATTCTCGAATTCCATCTTATGTATTGCAAAATCGACGAGGGACGAGGATAAGGTAGATTTTACTCGTCGAATTTTCCCTTGTACCATAACGCACACCTGAAATGGATTTGAGAAAGAGCTCGAGTGACGACTCTTGTATGACTCATCAAGAGATTTTCCCATACAACTCCTATGCCTTATGTTCCTCCTATACATGCCGCAGCACAGCACAAGCAATGCAACCCCAATCGTGATTGTATGGGGGATCCTAACTTTGTATGATTCGTTATTGAGAAATCTACGGTTGACTTGAATCATTGACCAATGATACACTCCCGAAAGACTTTATTTGACACCTTTGTAGTTTTCACCCCAAGCGATGGTTGACGTTGAACATTGAAGAGCGAAAAGAAGGTTCGTAGACGCTCATTTGCTATTGGGGCGCTAACAAACACTAAGCTCTGTGACTGAGACTCGTCTCTCCGACCCAGCTCCGACCTCTCACAGACACCAGCCGCTTTACACCAGTGATACAATGGTATAATGACCTATAAAATATGTCTGTCCGGACTCCTGCCTACCAATGCGGCTCAGCCAATGAACCTCATTGGTGGAGTCCAACAATCTCAACTTGTTGAATTCGAACTCATTCAAAACGTTCACTTGAAGAAAATCAAGTTCCTGACTATGATTAGTCTCCTCTTGGCACTCGATTCATCATTGGGTCAAGGAATCTACAAATAGAAAAGCTCCCCATGGATTGAATCGGCTCCGACAAAATGCAAGACGAGAGGTCTGGTGCACTTTTGCCGAGTTTCTCCTAGATCCCACTGGATATCCCTGTTATGTATAACCACTGTATATTTTGCATACAAGTTGAGCTGACTGCATCCAATACCGAGATCGGGAACAAGAATCCTCATACACCATATCGTGACTGCTCATGCTAATATTTCACTAGGTACATCCGTGTCCGTGAACCCCATCGACTCTGAATTGGATTTTATTCAAAGTTGCTAAATACTGGAATCGGCTGCTGGAAAAGATCAGAAGAACCAGGTCTAAGGAAGAATAAAAGACCTGAAATCTGCAGCTTTCTTTCGAACAGTGCCCACGCACTTTCAAGAACCTCAGGCAAAGACTTCCCTCTAGCGGCCGACCAAACTCAAAGGAATGCTCTTCCGACTCGTAACACCATCCATATGGGTGTTACTCATATGGCTCTTCTCAAACTTCAATGCATTCTGCTCCGCAGTTCGGTACAACAGTTTCAGTGATCTTCCATCGAAGACTTATGATTTTGTCATTATTGGAGGTGTGTATTGTTTGTATACACATTACTCACGTTGAACTTGAGGAACAACAAATGTAGGAGGGACTGCTGGAAACGTTCTTGCCAACAGGCTCACGGAAAATGAGGACTGGTCTGTGCTTGTTCTTGAAGCCGGTGGAACGTAGGTCCTTTTACCTAAGGCCGAAAGCCTTCTCTCTGTTCTCATTTGTGAACTTTTTCGAGCTCTTCGGTTTCCAATCAACTCCATATAGAATTTTTTATCAATGCTTGAACTAAATGATACATTTATTCTTATATCTGGCTTCATCACCTGTCCTTTCGTTGCTTTCTCTCTGCTTCCTTCCCCAGGTTTTCGAACCTCGGGCTTATTAAAGTTCCACCAATTGGCTCTAGAAGAAAGAAATGCTCACACACCCACTCACAGGAACATTGATGCATTCGAAATCAACGTACCTTTCTTTTCGCTCTATATCAAGCCCCAGTATGATTGGAACTACACATCTACCGTACAGAGCGGCTTGAATAGCCGTACCATCCCTATACTGAGAGGCTTTATTCTTGGAGGATGTAGTTCTGTCAGTGAGTACACAGCAGCAATGGTTGAATCAAATATCCTCACACTCGCCATCTTGCCCTTCAACTAATATTCAATAAGATGGAATGTTCTACACTCGTGGGTCTGCGGATGATTATAATCGTTTTGCGGCAGTTACTGGGGACGAGGGATGGTCTTGGGACAATATACAGCCTTTTCTTGCGCGGGTGCGTCTAGTATCCTACCGAGTTCTATCTGAGGTTCAAAGTGTCTACTTCCAGAATGAACGATTTGAACCTCCTGCTGACCGACAAAACACCTCTGGTCAATTCAATCCTCTCGTACACAGTTTCAGCGGAGTGAATGCGGTCTCTCTCCCCGGATTCCCCACGAATATCGACTCAATGGTTTTTGATGCTGTCGATGAACTCGGAGGCGTTTTTCATTACAACGAGGATGTGAACTCGGGAACGCCTCTAGGTTTCGGTGAGTCAGTACTCTGCCATATTTCTGAGTGTATTATCAGTTCAATCATCACGTCCCGCCATTCGCTGGTTCCGAGCCCTATCACTCACGTTTGTTGTTGTTCAGGTTGGCTTCAGAAGACTGTAACCTCGCAAGGTCGACGAAGTAGCTCCGCTACATCGTACCTAGCACCTGAGTTTATTTCACGACCAAATTTGGATGTTCTTCTTAATGCTCGTGTCGCCCGGGTACTCCCAAATGTCTCATTAACTGAACACTCTACATCTGGCTTGGCATTTCGCACCGTTGAATTCGCACACGATCTAGATGGTATGTCCCTCATTTATCTACACAAAAATTCAAGCCTTATAGCCCACATGCATACAGGCCCTCGTCAGCGAGTGAGTGCCGCAAAAGAAGTCATTCTTTCTGCTGGAGTTATAGGTTCTCCACAAATCCTTCTCAATTCCGGAATCGGCAACTCCACGACGCTGTTCCACCTCGGTGTAACTCCCCTTGTAAATCTCCCCAGTGTCGGACAAAATCTTACTGACCAACCAAGCATATCAAATGAATTCCTCGTCAATACCACGCAAACATTTGATGATCTCAAAAGGAATGCAACTCTATTGAGAGAGGGATACACAGAATTCAACAAAAGTGGGATGGGTCCGCTAGTGGATACTGGAGGAAATCAAATTTCCTTCTTCAGAGTAAACGAGAGCTTGACAGATATTTATGGTGATCCCTCATCCGGGAAAAACTCACCACATCTAGAGATGGTTCCTGGTGTCAGTATCATGTTAGTCTGGTTGTTTATCACCTCCAACATGATTCTTTCATTCAAAGAACGGATTTTTCCTCACACCTCCGGCCACTGGCCACTATCTCTCGATGGGCATTGTGGTTGTTAGCCCAGCTTCTCGTGAGCTACATATATTCCGACCTTCAGCTCCTTTTGATGTCTAACACCTCCTTACATTTACAGGCGGCTCCGTCACAATAAATAGCACCAATCCCTTTGCACCTCCTCTCATTGACCCGGGCTATCTCACTTCGCCATTCGACCTAGCCGCCATGCGCCAAGCACTCGAAATCATGTTCCAATACCTGTCGGCACCAATCTGGGATGGTTATATTCTATCTGCTTTTGGTACACTTGCAAATATCACTTCGCTCTCTAATGATAGCGTACTGAACACATACATCCGGGAATCTTCATCTTCAACTGCTCATCCTGTGGGCACCGCTGCAATGAGTGCTAAGGGAGCAGATTATGGAGTTGTTGATCCAGACTTAAGAGTGAAAGGAGTTGTTGGGCTAAGAATTGTTGATGCTTCTGTTTTTGTTAGTATATTCAAATTCTCTTCTCAATACGTGACTGGCTCTGATAAAGAAAGGACTCATAGCCATTCATCACAAGTGCGCACACCCAGGTCCCGACGTATGTCATTGCAGAAAGAGCTGCAGCCATTGTTAAATCTGTCTGGTCATAGGGAGCTCTAATAGTGTTACTAGTGTGAGTGTAGTTGAAAACATGTCATAGATCAGATATGACAGGAATTTCATAGTATTGTGGGTGTACACTCAGACCTTGAGATGTGTTTTGCAGGCATGAAAGGGCTGCGTATTTGGAAGTTTTTTGAAATAGATTTCCCTTATGACGAGTGGAATAAACCAAAATCTTCACGAAAACAGACCGCAGAGATTAAAACCTGTTCCGAACTTATAATTCCAATTCTATATCAGAACTGCCGCGTCCGTACCAGTTGGTGACCATGATCTATTATCTCTCAAGATGTATTTGAATCATTCCACCGATTACTTGAACAAGTGCATGACTTGGTCTTTGAACTTCAACACATCGTTGTCATTTCTCAACTTGGCCTCATAACCTAGTATGTATGTAACTGTACCTCGTTTTCTGAGTCACGCAGTTGAAGGTAGGGTTCGAGGAATCGAGTGGAATTAGATGAACCCTGCAGCTCTACTATCTTCTTGTGGGATGAGCATTCGCTGCTGTAGAGACAGTTAGGCCCGGCGGTCCAGGACGGAGCAGGGCATCAATCTAAATGAACCCATTTCGAAGTCAAGCATTATTCACATTGCGATAAAATAATAATCGAGGAAATACTCATAATATGTAGTAGAAAAATTTGTTGTCCAACTTTCCTTCCGCTTCTTCCTCAAGACCTCCCTGACGCAAATTTGAATGAGCCAGTTTCTGCCAGTCGTCAGTATCGGAGGCAACCGACGGCAAATACAACATTGTCTTGGATCTACTTTTGCCACCTCTACCAGCGCCAAACATTCCCTTGACAAATTGCAAGGTCAATTGACGCTTGCTAGAGACAGAGGGATCTCCGTCACTGACAATATCAAATCTTGCAGACCTAGAGCCTCTTATATTTTGAAACATAGGACTGGGAGTCCTCGATGAAGGCCCATGTACCACCGGCGGGTGAGTCTGATATGCTTGCATAATTGGGTGACCCACTTCGTGACTCGGAGAGTTATCGGAATCTTCATGATCGTGGCTCAGACTATTGAGCTCTGTCGGATCCTCTTCCCTAAAAGCAGCGGAAACTGTAGGATCGATACTTCCTGGGTTGTCCGAATTCATGATTATTGTGTCCTCATCGAGGCGGCTGAGTTCGTCTTCTTTTGCCGCTTGTCTATTAGTTTGTGTAGTTGCTTTTGTCGGTGTCCTGGGAACGTATAGACCCCTATCTCGCCTTTCACATTCTGAGCACACGACGACATATGTGTTTGTATGTGGATCGGCTATGTGGCATGTCAATTTTACATTCGAAGAGAACAGAAAATATCGTACAACAGATGATACAACTCCAATAACTCTCTAGCTCAAGGTTCACTTTCACTGTTACACGAAACACACTGACATTGAAGTTGGTTTGTCTTGGTGGATGATTCTACCTTCCCCTCTCTGGCATTGAAATCTGAATGATCAGCAGCTGTGATCGAATTGGTGCCATTGGGAGTATCGCTCTGCCCGGAATGCAAAATTCCAAGCAACCCTAATCCTGGTGTTCCTGATGCTGTGGAATTTACCCGACGCTGACGCCTGAATCCAGATTGAAAGGAGCCATCGTGCTCTTTTGCACTGGATGGAGCAGACGACGACGACAACCGGAATGCGTTGATTGAGAACCGTACTCGTTTTGATATAGCATCACGATCAGATGCCTTTTTCGAGCGAGGTATGTCCAACTTGAAATCACTGTCGTAGTATTTATTATCCCCACTGGAGTCTGATCGTCCTTCTGTTGGAGAAACTGGAACAGCAATTGCAGGAGGGCTGGCTATAGGTCTGAAGCGCAAATTATTGATTCGTTCCGACAGAGGCCGTGAATGTCTGTTGTGGTTGAATGCCTTCATTTTGATGAGTACATGCCACGGATGTTCTGTATCGTGTTTTTGTCTGCAAGTGGAGCAAAAGTTGCAGGGAGGTTCTTTTCCTTCTATGTATGTACCTTCTGCACATGTGATGCAGTAATAACGGTTTCCAAGAATGATGGCGCTACACATTGAGCACCAGGAATAGCTGGGGAAATTAGAAGTTAGTGGTACAAAGATGTAAGTGACTAAAGCGTATAAGATGTTGCAGGAAGAGTTTACTTACAAGTGCAAAGCACCCCAACTTGAGGGATATCTGCAACGCGCGACAGAACGGCAGAATCTTGATCTCCACGGTGAAGAGATTGTTAGTAGTCTTTTCGTCTCTTCCTGATCTCTAACACTTATCGGTTGATTATCCGAGAGCAGATATTGGTATCTAGCAAGTTCAATTCCCCTCCGTAATTGGGTTAACATGCCTCGGACTGTCTCTGTACGAAAAAGACCTTTCTGTGAATAAACCTGATGCAAGACAGCATTGCAGGCAAATTTCCATAGTAGCCGTGCACGAGAAGGAGGGCTGGTCTTCTGAGGGTATTCAATATCGGGTATTGAACTCGAAATTTGCGGGATCTTTAACAACCTGAATTGATGAACCCACGTCGGCGTCTGGCTGAAGTAGAAAGTCCCATGTGTATTGAAGGTGCCCCAATCTCCTGAAATTGTGTACTGAGGCGGCAGTGACCGTGCAATCTATTTCATTATCCAACGAGTAAGCATCTGGGAGGGACCTTTTAGTCACCACACGCAGTACTCACTGAGCCTTTCCCTACATAATCGCGCACAATGTCAAGTGTTCCCCGCAGAACAATATCCCATTTTTTATCCTTATCATAGTCTGGATGGGCCAGAAGGCGGGCTTCTAGTGTACCTTGTTGGCCGTGAATTCTGATTGAACCATCTATAGAAAGCATCCCTTGAGAATAGCTTCCTATAGCTGAGAAACGTTCATCCGAAAAATTCCATGTATGGACTCCGAATTCTATGATTCCATGGACTGTGCGATTCCGCGCTTCATTGTACAGATAGCCTGACCAGAATCCCTCAACACCTGTGATATATTCATTCAGTGTAAACGGGTGGAAGGAGCTATCTGCAGGTTCAATTATTCTTGGAGAGCGATGCCTCAGTGGAACGTCAGGGATATCTAATAGCGGCGCGATCTCCTTAGTAATCCCATAGTCCAACGCAAGCGGGTAGTACGGATCGATCCCTCGAAAAACGGCTGAATACTAAAAATGTGAAATGAGACGAAAATCTTTATTCGGTCAAGGAAGTCTAAGATCACCATGCCAAATGCAAAAGCTTCCAGCCGACTTTCCCGAAGGAAGGGAGAATCAACAATAGTAGAACCAAATAACCCTATAAATGAAATAGTCCAAGTTAGCTCAAATCTTCATGAAATTCATGAACTCTGACAGTAAAGGGTATCAACTCGGGCAAAAATTGCATCAAAAATCTGCGAAAGGGTTTCCTCAGCAGTAGAAAGCTCTTCACAATCATATACAGTCCGAGAACCCGCACGGATAATCATTAGATGAAACTTAAGTAGCAGGTAGATGAGAGGGAGCAGATTCTGAAAGCCATTTACAAGTTAAAGATGGTCATGAGTCTAAACATGGTACTCACCCTTTCAATCTGAGAATCACCAATTATCAATCCAAGAGTATCGGGTCCATCAATTTCATAGTTCAATGCCCTCAACTTCTGCTCCATGATGTCTTCTTCAGTATGAGTATAACTTGCAATCTTCTCAGCCAGAATCCCATCCGGAGGTTCTGTGCAAGGAACAATTTGACAGAGAATTTGATCCACAGCCCATAGACCAAGGAGGTAGTGGTTGACAGTGTCCCTGTTTGTAGGTATGAGATCCTCCACAGACTTGAACATCTGCAGAATAATAGTTCCAATCTTTTGTCGATATTGCCAGATTGTGAAATGCCGACCTGATCAAAAGCAAAGTGTTTCAAATCATCGAAAGTTCAATAGATCACAAGTTTCTAACCAGCTGCCCAATATGCTAGCCATTGAAGGAAGCTGCGGTCTCTCTGTCAATGCAAGAAATATCATGTGTATCTTTGTACATACCTCCAATCTTTAGGGCGTAAGGAGGCGACCTGGTTTGCTTCCCAGACACTAACAAAACCAGAAGCATCACCATCGAAAACTTCCAAAAGCGGAATAATATTCTTGATATTGATATGTTTGAGAGCCCATTTTTCCGCTGCCCGCTGCTTCGCAGCAGAGAAAGCAGCTCTCAAAGCAAGGGTCTGATCATCGGCGGTTGAACCTGGTGAGGCCGGGACTGTGAAGTAATTATCCAGTACAGCCGAATCGTTATTCTGAGCGATATAGTAATCATGCAGAGTGTGGACAAATTCTTGCACTGGAACACCTAGTTTCCAACCCTAATGGCTGAATTAGTAGACGTAGAATGAGGAATGCCCACGAGTACGAGCCATTTCTTTCCAGATAGCACGGAGTTCCTATTGATCATGAAAAATCCACCATTCTATGAATCACACATCAACTCACTGGATCATAAATTCTATCATGTGGGCCTTCACGCACTACTGAAATCACTCTATCCCCTTGGGTAATCACCGTATTTTCAATCTGTTGAAGCTGACGCTGCTGTTCGTCGAGTTTTCGCTTGAATACGGCCATGTTCTTCTTCAAATCATCATCGACATCAAGCTGTAACTCCTGTTTTAACTGATTCACTTCATGCGCTGGGGGACCAGGTGGATCCTGTTCTCCATCTCGCCTGCTTGCAGGGTCATTGGAAGTTCTATATTCATTTTCAAGTTCAGGCCCTCGGTGAAAACGCTCGTGGGTAGAGGAGGTCCTTTGGGTGGTCGTAGATCTATGTCGTTGTCGCGATTCAGAATATCCGTATGTGGCAGGAGCATAGCCCGCCCAGGCTTGAGACGGAGCTGATGAGCGTGTAGCAAATGTAGAGTGATAACGCGTTGGAGATTCGGGCCGATGTAGATACTCGATAGGTTGCGAATTTGAAACTCTCCGGTTACTGAAATGATTGCGGTGTGAATGTACAGGCTGAATATGCCTTTCAAGTGGAGGAGGAGGAGGAGAGTTGTATGCTGGAAGAGACGACCCATAATACATCTCCGTGGACTTTGGGACCGCAAATCTCTGGGAGGCTGTACTTGTGCGAGATTGTAGTTGCGGTTGATACGTGGAAGGGGTTGGATTCAATCCCAAGACTGCTGCGGCGCCCGGCGAAGAGTATCCCGAATACATGGCAGATGGCGCGGGTGGTACTGGGGGTACATTCATCTTAACCCCTGCTTCTTCAGAATGTTCCGGACTATTGTCAACCAAACGTATCAGTCAACAATGTATCAGTAAACCGATGTTGTGAACCATGAACGGTCCCCTACACACCCATATAGATCAAATTTCACCAATTCAGTCAAAACAGATTCATCTTCAGTACACTTTTCAAGTCCGCCTTTGGACTCGATCAACTTCCATATCTGTTTCTCTATTGGCGTCTGTGTACGCAATCTTTCAAAGATGACTTGTATTGAATTGTTGATAGATTTGAGGACTTCTTGATTGTTTTCCAGAAGCGAGAACGTCGAGTGTATCTTGTGAGCAGTAAACATGCCCAGCACTGTATGTAGCTCCGTACGTCGCTCCACGAAGGTTTGAATGTAACCGGCCAGTCGACCTTCATAGATTGGGCTTTTGAGCAGCTTAACTGGTAGAGACAAAGTCATATACTGATGAGGTACACCTTGCCCTGATGATTCCGACCTCGACGCACCTAGAAGACGTTTCTTTGAATACGAGTCACACAGATTCGCACAGGACCAAATATCTTCTGCGATTCGGGAACATATCTTTTTCAAGCTCTCCTCCACCGTAAAGCCTCGACCAGACTCTTTCTGATTTGGAGCAATCACTCGAAGCCTGGTAAATTCAGTCTCAACTTTCAAAGTCACACAAGTCAGAAATAATATGTTGACTCACTGGACGAAAATCTCCATCATATCCTGCATTTTGACCTGTAGCACCAACACTTTCTGATCGTTATCTCGACGCTTTAGCTCCAAAGTGACTACTGCTTTGAACGCTAGTACTACGACATCTTTCCGGATTCAAAAGAACGGACCAACTATTACATTAGTCAATCAGTTGGTAACGGCGCTCATAATCCTACCTACGACAGGATGAATTTTCCGAACGTCATCAAGAACGCTCATCAAGACCTGACTAGACGACACGAAGTCCTTGACTTTTTCTTCTATTGCTTTCACCTCCGCCGAAGACGCGAATCTTGAGCTGGTTTTGGATATTTCATCTTGATTATTGAACTGAAAGTCCGAAGATGCTTGATAGGCAGCAGTTAGATCTGCTAAACGACCATCTATGTGGTCAAATGGTAAGTTACAAAGAGGCTAATGACTTCCCCTGTTTTCATCACCTTACCTTGCAATGCTTTATGGATCTTATCATCTTCGCGATGATTTGGAATGTCGCGGCTGGTAGAGGTGGTGGCTTGGGGCATTAGTGATTGAATGATCTAGACTTTGACCGCTTCGTATTATATACGTTCTCGAGCGCCTATTTGATAGAAGATCTATTCAGGGAAAAAATCGCGACAAGAAATTGTCCAGACTACGTTCATGGGAACGAGGAGCGTAATGAACTGGAGATGGAAGGAAGGTAGGCAAGAAAAACAGACACAACTCTATCCCGATAACTGAACAATGACCAAAGTAAGATTGTTCAAACGTTGATCGTTGGGAGTGTTATTGAGCAATGTGTGAAGTGGATATGTGATACAGGCAGGTCCAAAGAAATCGGCTGTGTAGTACCACAAGACAGTGCAATACATGATACCTTTCTGGTCTTCGGCACAACTCATTTCATTTCCCGAAGCAACACAACGCAGGAACTTTGTACCGTCTAGCTTCAAAAGCTTCCCCCTCAGATATGCTCTTCCCGAACGTTTTCAAGCGGCTCCCCGGACAAAGCTCCGGGAAAGCGTAGCATCTCCTTCATGCATGTGTATTGAAAGCATCAGGGAGTCTCTCAAAAGTAATGTATTTCCCAGATGACATACCCAGAATGTACTGGGTCGTCAATGACTCGTAAGTTGTTGGATGTCAAGCGGCGCCGATGGATGGGAAGATGTTACGACCTTCGATGGCTCGGAAAAGCAATGGGCGCACAATGTACATAGTTTTTCCGAAAGTAAGCTCTGAAACGATGTTCCTCATCTTTCAAAAAATCGAGCTCGTGCGGTAAGCGAGGGTAAGTGGTACTGAGCAAAATCAACGGAGTTCATTGTTGTAAAGACATGATATTCTGCGAAGAATACCAAAAATCATGTGTAGAGCGTCAGGAAAGTCCGCGTAGCAAATCTTGCTTTGTCGAGTGTACTGAGTGGTATTGGAGCGATATGAATAATTTCTTCCCAATGTTGGCCTCATCAAAGTGCTAGAACACAATCGACCAGGATGGAAGTTGAATGCAAATATATTAACACTCTCAAAATTCGGCCTTATTGCCTTCTTAGCTCAGGTGGTAGAGCGTTCCACTCGTACACATGATGTATGGAAAGGTCGCTAGTTCGAATCTGGTAGGGGGCAGCGAAAGTTTTTCCTGTTTCCTGAGCAGCCCCTCGTCAATGTCGCAAGCCTCTTCACATCGCTATCATACCCAGATCATACCTTACGCTCGGTCCGGTACCGTACTATGCAATCAACTATATAATACCCATGACTGAAGGACTACTTTTGATCCATGTCCCCAGATCTTCCCGCCAATGACCCAAATACATTCTCCAGAGACCGTAAACTCGAATACAAAATTTGTCGCAGTCGACACCCAACGTATCCTCGCCGGGAAGCTCTTTGATTCCTACAAGTTACAATTCCTGCCTTCGCAGACTATAATAGTCTCAAAGAGCACGGGCATCATCCTCAATGTCGAAAGCACAGATCCGAAGGACCTCGACGCTTCCCAGATGTCCTCAGGGAATACTATAGATTCAAGGCATCTGACGATCCTTCCAGGGTTTGTCGACACTCACGTCCATTGCAAGTGCCTCTTTTGCGGTATTTCCACTGATGTTGAATTTCGTACTGGCAGTTTTCCTGCATTCCTACGGGGAAACATCATGGGACGACCAGACTACAAAAGAGAGCCTTGTGGAGAGAACCGTCCGGGCCACCGTCCATGCACGCAAAACCCTGATGTCTGGCTTCACAACCGTTAGGTTTGCTTCGAGTCCTCTATTTTGTCGTTCAACGGATTAAGCAATGAGCAGGGATCTTGGAACCGAAGGCGCTGAAGACGCTAACATATCACTACGAAAATGTTTGTCTGGTCCTAATCCGTTGATTCCAGGTCCAAGATACTTTTGTGCGAACCGAGCCATAGTTTGTACCGGGAGTTACGGTAAACCCTTTGAATTCCTCCACCATCATCTTTGAACTGATGCGGTCCATCTATCAGGACCCAGAAGCTCCCTCCACGTGAATCGGGAAGGACTGGAAGGCGTAACCGGCGCAGAAGTAGCAGATGGAGTTGATGAATGCATACGAGCTACTAGGCGGCAAATCGGTGCAGGAGCTGACTGGATAAAGGTGCGAAATTAGTTACAATGGCCACTTTGCCGGGCCTGAGATGTGTTTCTAGATTTACGCTGGTGAATACCCCACCCTATTCGCTTCATTAGTGTCCTCCGAAATGATTCGTACTCACCCAGATTCAATTTTTGTTCAGACTACCGATTCCGGTCTCGCATGAATGGTCTTTCGCCACGGTTTGCAGGCATGCCATTACCAACATTTAATGAACTCGAACTCGGAGGTATGATCAATACGGCACATTCACTAGGTATTAAAGTCGCTGCTCATGCCAACAATACCAATACCATCGTGAAACTTCTCGAGCTCGGTGTAGACTCCATCGAACATGGGTCAACACTTACTCCACACCCAGACTCCCTCATGCGATTACTGAGTACCACTCCTAATACAATTTGGGTCCCTACTCTCGCGGTATCTTATTATCAGGTTCAATTCACTGAGGGAAAGGACCCGCGCGCAAACCAGGCTTGGCAATCAGTCCGCGAGATGTTCCAGCGCGCTCTGGCAATAGGGATGGATAACATCGCATGTGGAGGTGACACTGGGGCATTCCCGCACGGAGAGAACTCATTGGAGATGAAACTGATGGTGAGACTTGGAGCGGATTGGAAGAAGGTGCTGAAATGGGCCACTTTGGGCGGATGGGAGTGTATTCGGCCAATGGGTTGGGAGGTGGTGAATGCTACCGACGGTAGTCATGATATGCCATTAGGCGATAATGACCATCGTTTTGGGTGTATAAAGCCAGGCTGGGCGGCTGATTTGATTGGCGTGGAGAGTGATTTTGAGAAGGACTTTGAAGGAACAGTGGATAATGTACAGTTCGTGATGAAGGCAGGGAGAACATACAAACTAGATGGAAAAGAAGTTGTGTGACTGATCTTCCGATCGTATTCCTCGATGCACCTGGTACTGCACTTATCAATGAGAATTTACTCGTTGCCATCCGCAAATACTCGAGTATCGCAATGCATACATGTACACAAAATACACTTTGAGCTTTAACCTTGCAGCCTTCCCCTCAGTAGCAGGTAACGGGCTTTCGGTGATGCCACCTTGTAAAACTCAGAGGGACATATCGGGGTCGAAGAAAGCACCAGGCACGAACTCAAGACAGAAGGTATATTATTGGAAGGTGGATATTGAATCAGAGAGCACTGCACGACTGCACGAGTAAGTAAGACCTTTGATGAGTGCAGAAGATACAGCGAAATTGGCATTGGCGGATAAATTGATTACGATAGAATACAGAGATCATACAAGTCGATAGAGAATAAAGATAAAAATGGATCTAGCCGCTGGAACAAAAGCGAATAAGCAGATGAACAGTTCAGATTGGTGATCGAGCTCACCCTAAGGCCTAAGCTCCAAAACCATATAAGGTACGACCAGATCGCTTCAAGGCGTATACAACATCAAGGGCTGTCACGGTTTTACTAGACATGAATTGTCACTTGGGAGAGGTTCGACTGTGATAATTCAAGACTTACCGTTTAGCGTGCTCGGTGTATGTTACGGAATCGCGAATAACATTTTCCAGGAAAATCTTTAGTACACCGCGAGTTTCTTCGTAAATGAGACCAGAAATGCGCTTGACTCCACCACGACGGGCGAGACGACGAATGGCAGGTTTGGTGATTCCTAAAAACAGTGAGTAACAGCGAGTGATTCCATGGGAAACACATCCAACCTTGAATGTTATCACGGAGAATCTTGCGGTGACGCTTAGCACCACCCTTTCCTAGACCCTACACCAAATATTGAGTCAGATGGGTCGAGTGACCATATGATTAAGACGATTTACCTTTCCTCCTTTTCCGCGTCCAGACATATCGACAAGTCCCAAGGTAGGTTGATTGAAGTGGTGATTATGGAGGTGGGTGGCGAGAGAGGTAGAAGGCAAACGGAAACGGAAATACTTGAAGGGGTCAGAAACAAACAACGGCAAAGTAGACGGACGCGATTGACACGTGACCCGTTCAATCTTTTCTTTCATCTCGATCGACACGCACAAAGCAATCCGAACGATGCTTTATAGTTCGCGAAACTTCGCGAAACAAAGGACTCTCGCCCCAATAGCTTGCTTCCTACCACCATCCTTAGAGCCTCCTCTTTTATTCGACCATGAATCCCTCGATTACCTACATTCCACTAGAGCCACAGCCCAGCTCTCGTAAACGTCGTTATCTCCAGATGGACAACCACATTACGAATGAGATCCTGAATATCCCGGCTGACTCGACCACAAGGATGAACGATCTCCTGTACTGTCGTGCGAGCATATCAATAGAACTCGCAGGAGAATATCTCGATAACGCGGTGAATGGTGAGAAATCATTTATATATTTTTTCAAAACGCGCTCATTGAGCTTTCTATAGCCATGCGCTCTGTTACAAAAGCGAGCCCAGACTACTCTACGGTGGCTGAAGCTCTTCAGCTTATCACTGAAGTCATCGACACAAATTTCAAGGCTCGGGCAATTACTTATCGATATCGTCACCTTGAACTGTCTTCAGAAAAGAAAGAGTCCGATTTTGATCCTTCCACTCTGGCTCTTTGTTCTCGGGTGGAGGCGGAAGATTTTATCTGGTACAGGAGTTTGTGGGAGGTATGATTCCGAATACTGGCATTCACGTCCAATTCCCCTGATGGTCTGTATACCTCCCAGGTCGTGAAGCTGGCTCTTCAATTTTCTTTCCGGTTCTTGTGCTTCCTCTGGTCCCTCGGTGAACTGTCCAGAATGTTCATACTGCTCGCTGTATCCATGTGGCTTTTCCAATCTCCTTTATATCACGTTAGCGTCCGTATTCTGAAATAATTACATTCTGATCAGTCTACGTATTTTCATGTTACATTTCTAATGTCCATGCATTCCTAAATCTTTCTGAATGCTTTCCCTGCATTTAACCCTCACTGCGAATTCGCTCCTTAGTGAGCGTGAGTCTCGAGATCCTAGGCTTCGACTCTACGATTCAAAACGGCGGGTAGACCACGGTAGCAGGTTTCTAGAAAAACTTCCACTTTCAGTACATATCGTGCAACAGACAAAAGGAGTTTGTACATTACCTGGTCGGAAGTATCATAACGCTGTATGAGCCGTATCAATCAGTCAATTCAGTTGGGTAACTTTGAGAAATCACCATCAGCGGATTCTCTGTGTGATGAAAAACTTCGACGTGGAAGAACGAGACATCGCTTTGCGTTTGGACGTTCGGTGGATCAAGGAGTTTATTCCATTGTACGCGAGCGTTCAACCTAGTAGAGCAGTTAGCGAATGAAAATGCACCATATACGACATACATCGAAAGTAAAGAGTTGGAGTATAGTTTTGAGAGAGAGTAAGCCCAAACGAATTCCCTATGAGATTTTATGGTTCAATGCGTGAAGAAGCAATATTTGAAGCAGAATTTGCAAACAGTGTTTTGTCCTATGTTACGCAGGTAGGTCATTGCTATGTCCCGTATTCGATGAGATATAGATATACATACCTCGCTGATAGTGAACGTGAAAACATCAGCGATAGCAGCAACAGCGGTGATCGTGCCAGTTTGTAGAGTTACTAGGGCAAAAGATGAGCTCCTTGACCTATTGTACTTATTTATGATGCTACGCACGAAGCATGATCCGATTCAGGATAGAGTTAGTGGAGGTAAAGGGCGTCTTGTTGCGCAGCTGAAGCCATGTACAGCGAGTTTACTGAATTCATTTGCACGAAAATGCTCGACCTACCACAAACCACGTTAGAGATATGGCAATTACAACGTCACATATAGCAGATGCTATCAACCAAGCCAAAAAGCCAGACTCAAACATCTGCAGCTGGCTCCATGCTGTATGAAGGGCGATAAGAATGGTTGTCGTGAGTCCAGCCGCTACAGACCGTGGTACATTTTCAGTAAAGCACATTAATGTCCGCGTTTTCAAACAATCAATTTACCTAGACTAACAAAAGCGGTAAATGCAATAGAGCCGAAAACAAAGTTCGATTTCGTCAAGCTACGAATTCGCCAGCCTTGAAACAGCTGCACTGTGGTTGAAATAGCAGCCTTTTGCACTGAAAGTTAATTACGAAAAGTCCTTTTCAGATGTACATACCGTAACCAAGGGATCTAAAAACAGTCAGAATGAACGTTATATGCAAATAAAAAGACCGTACATACCCGCGCTGAAAGCTTCCGTGATACATGATTAGTCCGGTGGCCCCAATTGTGCGCTACTGAAATAAGAACTTACTTGTTGGTGTTGTCTGAAAGATCGTCGGGGAGCCTGGTAATAGTTATAGCGGGAATACAGCGTGGGTCAAATTGCTAACCGTAGTTCTCCATGAGTGGTTCCCAGACCACTGCAAAATCCAGTATAGAGCTGAGTGTCTCTGCAATCAGTACGAACAAAACCTTTCGAACGATTGCGATAAGCTGTCGATCTTTTCTATACCGAGAAGCACGCGACGCTCACAATAAATCTAATCCAACGAGCATCCCTGTGAACTCGTCAGTGTAGGCTTTCAAATCAGAAAGAACCAGACAACCTGCTGCTATTCTGGTAGTAGAAATAGGTCTCCGGGAAGTCATAAGGTCAGAATACAGGGGATGCAATGCACAAAGTTGAGATACCTGCACAGCAAGAACCTGAAGTAACAGAACTTGAAAGTAAGAAGACAGGGCGTCTTGAAAGAAAGAAAAGTTACCCCATATAATATACCATTAAGGAAAGTGCCAATGAATATCGGTCCAAATCTGGCAATTGGCGCGTTGAGCGATCGAAGTTCAATTGAGAAACGCAGATACTGTGACTTACAGAGATCGAACAGCTCGCTGTTCGTTTTCCATGATAGCTCTGTGTACACTAGGATTGAGTGAACAGACGGCAGAACTTGTCCTGGCTTTTAAACCTTCCAAAAAAGCTGAGAATCAGAGCGGCCTTGCACCTTGTGAATCTTCGTGGACATGTTCAAAGCGACGGGAAACGATGATGGTAGCATCAGGATGTGCCAGGTGGACCATATAGAACGGGTTCAGAGATCACTGATTGTAGTATGCTGGACGGGAAAGCTCTGAGTGAGACTGAGTGGCAAATGGACACCGTATGAACAAGAATAGCAGGCCCGGAATAACCCTAATGTAAGTGTTCCCCGGTCAAACGAGGTTAGTAACCATCTATGACTTCCAGAGGTCAGTCATGAATGATAAGTTGTAACACTTCCAATCCGGATTTGCGCACAGAGGAGACTATATCAATTACCCATATATCTAACACCTATCTAAGGCGTCATACTAGGTATATCTATTTCACCGTGGCGTTAGGTGTTCAAGCTGTCAACCGTTTGGTCCGGAATGTGAGGTGAGGTTGATAACCAATGTATTGGGTTTCTGATAAACCACATCAGAGCTGATTGCTGAGTCCTGACCGCGTAGCAGTTGAAGATCTACATGCGATTGCAGGCCACTGCACCGCCGTACATGGCAAAAACTCGGCCATTTCCTTGAGGGTTATTGAATATTATGGAATTAAGAAAACGTGGCGACCCTACATTGAATTTTTTTGAGAAAAGCTATGGTGCACGTCACCTACCTGCCACTACCTGTGCACAAGCGTGGGAGCAGCGTAGATGAATCCTTCGATCCTCTTGTGAAAAGATAGTAAATAGATAGAGGATGAAATGCTCTAGAGGGATTTTGGAACAAGTTGAATTTCAGGAAAATCATGGGGCCATTTTTGCCGTTTCCTTTTATGGTAATATTAGAATTTCCTGATATAGTAATATTTATCTACTGATACATTGTCAGTGATTCAGTGAATAAGCTCCTCGAGGCTATCTTCAAGGCCAG
>MU795155.1:0-48184 GCA_027886305.1 Lentinula aff. lateritia
CCTACCACCTTGCTGGAGTTACAGCTACTACATTCAGGATTTTTCTGAAGTGGTTGAACCACAAGTGAGATCACTATTCAACTTTAAGATGAAGCAAGAATTAACGTCACCTTCTGTAGGCACTGGGAGAAACTCATCATGCCACAGGATGATCTTCTTCAGCTCTATCGCTTTGCCACAATGTATATCTGCTCTACAGCTGCTCGCTGGTCTGTGGATCAGTTTGAACTGCTTGATATCACTGCTTCGCATAAGCTCGCACTCGGCATGGCACTCGGCATTCGAACATGGATCGAGCCTGCAGCAAAAGCTTTGCTCCGACAGCCAATCTATCAACTCTCCATGGCCGAACGAGAAGAAATCGGGTTTGATGTCGCACTCACTTTGTCCAATGCTCAACAGTTGCTTGCTGAACACCGCCTTCAAATTGCAGTCACCCCTCCTCATGTCCACTATGGGTACGGTGCAGTCCAGTGCGCACATTATGGTTCTGAGCATAAACGGTCCCCCTGTGCTGAAGCTTGGGATAGGATCTGGTGGACAAGGGTTTGGAATGGATCAGCGTGTTTCGGTGCTTCTACCATCTCCTGATTGAACTCGCATTCATCCTCCTCAGCTATCATGTCAACTAGCTCTGCGTAATCAAAGCTTGTATCGTCAATTTGTAGATCTGCCAGAATACCATTGTTTATTCCAAGCCATTCGTCCTGGGTGTCCCTGATCCCAAGCCATTCATCCACGTCGTTGGCATCCTCATTCTCATTCTCATTGTCCTTGTCCTCATGACCATGGAAATCTACGATTCCAGCCCATCCTTCATCATTCACGTCAGTTTCTCCATGAATACCATACCATTCTTTCCCTTCCTCCAAGTCTGATTCTGCAGCTTCTTCTTCATTGGCTGAGTGAACAGCACCAGTCTGGTGTGTTTGTCATTCAATAGGTTGTCCATGCACACCGTAACAACGGTTTAAGAGATCTAAATGAACACCTGGACAGTCTTCATATATCCCATGTTCGAGGCGACCAAGAAAGATTAAATCCTAAGATGCTATTTCAAATCGCAATACTAAAGTACAGTGTTATTGTACTCACGTTGGGGCTACAGTCACGACCCTCACCAGATATAGGATGTGCATTCCAATTTTCCTGGAAGTCCTCGCAGTCCTTGTTGATTTCATCGAGGAAGAGTGTGTGTAAGAGCCAGAGATGATGGCAATTTTTGCGGTCAAGCCCATGAAGTCCTTCAAGTCGAAAAAAGAAAGCACGCCAGGCACGACCAAACTGGGAACCTACTTCCACCCATAACCTCTCGATGCGGGTATTATGAGTCGAAGACCCCCACAAGAAGCTACCCCGGTTCTGGCCACGCTTTATGATCATCAGAATGGAGATAAGTTTGTTTTCCCAACCTCGGTCCCCTCTCATGCGTGATGGCATCCCGTATTTCTTGACTGCTGCAAGAAACATGGTCAATACTGTAGATGGCCGATTATTTGTGCTAGTACGGAGTCCAGTGATCTATCATACAAGAAATGAGGAATGTACAGGTATGAAGTGGTGAGAGAATTACTGTTCGAGAATAGCCATCAACACATCCATGTATAATGAATCCCCATAGAATGAGCTTGTGGTGACCGTCAACATGCCACAATGCATGTGGTCGAGAGACCTTATACCTGGTGTGTTGGATCTTGGTGCGTTGGCGTTTTCGGAGAGAATGTCCAAGTTTGTCAATTTGTTGAAGTGATGCCACTATGCGATGTTTCTGAAGCCTGAAACCTTGACGTCGGAGATACCCTGTTAAGTATCGGATACCTGCTTCAGGATATCATTGGCGAAATTTGATAACTATCTCATTCAGCTCGTTGTCAGAGATCAAGCAAAACTTGTAGTCCACTCCTGCTTCTCTGAGCCTCAATCTGAGTGTATGTGGATGGACATTGAGCTTCCGTGCCAGTTGTCGAATCTTTACACGTCGTCCAGGATCTAAAGCCGCCGTAAGAAAATTGGGGTCAATGACTTTTCGTGGCCGTCCTCGCTTTCCTGTCCTATGGCTAGTGACAGGATCTTGTGGCTTGATATGACTACCTTCTCTAATGTGGTGCCATGTCACAGCTGAGACTCAAGGAAATAAATGAGCATTCTTACACGTTAATCAAAGTGGCCTTTGCATTTTCTAACTCCACTAAGACATTACCGAAGCATTCTGCAACACTATGTATCCATTCCATTGGAATACCTTCATCGGCTGCGGCATCTTCAACCTCTAAAAGAAGAGGGATAGCATCATCAAGAATGGTCTGCACATGTCGTTTTACTCGATGTAGATTATAATTTCCAGATGAAAAGATATCAATGGGCCTACGATAGAGTTCTCTAAGAAGATAGTTAGCTTCATATACATTAGATGACCAAGGCCTATCTTGGGCAGGGAGATGAGGTAGAGACATGGCAGTAGGCTGGAACGAAAACAACTAAATTGACAAGGATGTTATGTAAAAAAAATGGAAGGCTGAGCTGCGCATTTGAACTCAGTTCGAAACCTTAGCTCAGTCTTTTGTGCAATGTCCGATGGATCTCAGATACTCTCAGCCCAGGCATTGCCCACTCATTATTTACCTGCTGAAGAGCTCAGTGTTGTTTTATCAAGTCAACCACACTCAGCTGATTGGAAAATTGCATTTGAGTTCTTTGGAAACCCGGAAGTAATCATCTTTCGAGTATGTCTTTTCCAGATTTTTGCCAGTGGTGAACAGCTGAATATTTTTTCCAGGTTGAGAACGCACTCTTCAGAGTGAATCGTAAACAGATTTTAACACTCGTGGAAGGGCTTGCGGAACCTTTGGAAAACTATTTCAGTACTCAGAGAAATCCAGCTCTCGGAACCGAAAAAGAGCCCTACCACCTTGCTGGAGTTACAGCTACTATGTTCCGAATTTTTCTGAAGTGGTTGAACCATAAGTGAGGTTATCACTATTCAAGATGAAGCGAGGTTTAACATCCCCTTCTAGACACTGGGAAAAACTTAGTATGCCTCAGGATGACCTCCTTCAACTCTATCGCTTCGCCACAATGTATATCTGCTTCACCGCAGCTCGCTGGTCTGTGGATCAGTTTGAACTGCTTGATATTGCTGCTTCTCATAAGCTGGCGCTTGGCATGGCGCTTGGCATTCGAAAATGGATCGAGCCTGCAGCAAAAGCCTTGCTCCGACAACCAATCTACCAACTCTCCATGGCTGAACGAGAAGAAATTGGGTTTGATGTTGCACTCACATTGTCCAATGCTCAACAGTTGCTTACCAAACACCGCCTTCAGATCGCAGTCACCCCTCCCCATGTCCACTATGGGTACGGGGCAGTCCAGTGCCCACATTATGGTTCTGAGCACAAACGGTCCCGCTGCGCTGAAGCTTGGGATAGGATTTGGTGGACAAGGGTGGGGCGCGAGCTTCTTCATCCTACAAATGCCATCACATTAGACAAGGCTGAGACATTTATTCGGTCTATTGAATTTACGGGCGTCTCAGCTGAATGTGTAACAGCTGGATTAGATGTGATAGCGGCCAAGTTTGACCTCCAGGAACAGGTCATGAACCGGGTTCTTCAAAAGCTCTACGAAGGGACAGCAATGTCACCTTTTAATCAAACTAATCTGTAGAGCCTTGACTTGTATATCAAACTAGTACAATATTATATGGATACTTATACTCTTGCAATCCTATGAGCCTTTCTAAATGTGAAGTACTGACCGTCAAAATACAAAGTGTCATTGCCGGCACAAGGTATCTCCCATGTAGTGTATCATCACCCGCGAACCCAAGCTATCACCCGCGCACCCAGGCTATCACCCGTGCACCCAAACTATCATTCGTGCGCCGCAAAATCATCACACCTGTGTACAAAGTATCTCATGCACATCTTGACTATCACTCCCGCGCAAATATCAATTGAGCAAATTTTGTTTTACGCGTTCCACTCGACGCTGTCAGTTGATACACCCTTCCACTTTTTATTATCCTCGGGGTCACTTTATTTTTTCGCTCATTCGAACAGCATACCTGCGCTTCCATTCCCAGCTCAGGCGTGTTATCCACAACACCCGAAGTCAACATTATGCTGCACTTGCGCGCGACTGCGTAAATGCCCTCTACAAATAGATAAATCCTTGCGCCCGCTCTCCTCATCTCATCTTCAGAATGGCCCTCGAGTCTCCACGAAATTTTCAGCCCAGTTTTGCCGATTTGAAAATGTTGATGGACAGAGCAAATCGCACCGAAGACCATCTTGCATCCTATGCAGAATCAGTGCTCAAGATTCTGAAGGCCTATAAGGTGCGCGGCTCGAGTCTTTGACTCGAGATAAAGATGAACCATTAATTTTCATCATATACCTATTATACAGAGTTGTCCTAGTCATGTCAAGCCTCTAGTTGAAGCGATATTCACATCTGGAGTGGAAATAATGGAAAAAAATTCGAAGATAGATTTAGAGTAATGTTTTTATTCGACCATTCAAGTAATGCCTAATTGACTCTCCGTCCATTTCAGAGATTTGCAGGTCTTGCGACATGTTGAAACGGACATGCTTAAATCGGACAATGATTCTAGAGAGTCGATTACTTGTACTGAGCTGTATATCGCTCGTTTCCAATCCAGGATAACCCAAACAGCGAGTTGATGAACTTAGCTACTACCCAATGACTCGGAGTTGAACGTTAATTTCACAGATATCGGAGTCCCTAGAGCCCCCCGCCGTCTTTGACCAATCGAATACGATATCACAACTCCGAGATCGTCGAATTATTCATTTAACTTACTCCGCATGCACTTTCAACAGTGCAAAAGGAGATATCAATCCTACCACAAATACCAATGCGTCCTCGTATTCCAATTGCCACAATAATTTTGTTGACTCGCAAGTCAAATACGACTCTCAGGGCTCACATTCAGATTCCTCTTCTAGTGATGTACATCTGCCCCCTGCTGTCCCTCCTTCTAAAGATGAAGTTCACCACCGCGATAAGATTAAGAGGGTCCCGCCACTATCCACAACTGATATTGGGACTCAACCAAGCAATATCTATTCAAGTCCTTCCACTCCCTATCTATTCCCTTCCTGTCCGCTTGCGTGTGGTCCGTCTGGTAGGGTAGATTCACCCAACACACCCACAGACACACCTTGCATCAGCTCCCCGACTCACTCACACCCTGTGAGTCATAGAAGAGAAACTTCTGGCGACACGAGGAAGGATCTCCTGGTTCAGGCTGCCGAGGCGAAATTGTTGACCCCAGTCGTCGATGAGCGCAGTGACTCCTTTCTCCTACTACAGCCACATCCAATAACGGACTTTCGTCCAAAATTGGGGCCACTTCAGGAGGCTTACATGTTTCTTCGCCGTCAATTAGTCTCCACGTTGTCTCTCCTCAGAATCGGCATCTCGGGTTCTTTGACGAGGACATGGCAACCTTGACTTCCAGGACGATAGGTTGCCTGTTTACTTATTTTTTAGGTGTTCGACATTGTCCCCTCACTCCCCACTCGGACCACTTCGCTCATTTCTTCTCATACCTAACTTATGCATGGTCATCAATTCTCGTCTCTATTTATATGTACAGTGTACTTAATCTTATGTTGTATCGATATCATTACTGTGTACTTACTGATCCAGGAGCCTTCCAATATAATATGTACTATATAGATTCACTTATTACCACTCATTGTAGTACTCTGTTGTAGGTAGTATCAGGATTGTATTGAATCCAGGTGGTTCAATTTTTCCTTCGAGCTTTGAAAGGCGCGTAAAGTGAACTCACCCCTTATTTGTGATAGGTCGTCATCAGGTTCTGCAAGCATGCTACAAGTCGTACGGCCAAAGACAGCCAACTTGCCGTCAGCCACTAAAACGAGAGGCACGAGGAAATAGTACGCAGACTCCACTCTCCTGGCATGATCAGCAAGAAGGGCTGGCACTACAGCGCACACTTATACTTCTTCGAGGGAGGCGAGATCCGCTATTAACAGTGATCCAAACAAAATGCCCTTTACACGTATTTGACTATAATTAACTCAGATTCCGACTAAAGAGCAGAATTCGATGTTTACTGAGGGATACTGGGGACGAGAACGGCTACTCACTCGATGATTCAGATATCAAGCATGTGCCAATGTGGCACGGTGCGAGTTGGAAAAATTTTCGAGGTCATTGCCCTAAGGCGTCTGTGTTTCGGCAGGTTCCGGTGATAATCTTCCAAAGGAGGGGCCCAGTACACGGTGCGCATGAGAATGAGAGGCTATCCAGAGAAATTGCTGTTAGATACTTGAGTCAGGATGCACGGGCTCGAGACTCCGAAGAAAAAAACAGAGTCCGGGCTAACCGGATGGCCGATCATCCAACTGCGGTCGTTCCCAAAAAATCGATCCGTGCGGGAGGATAAATGACAGGAAACTTGGGCTTGAAATTTTGGATGACAAAAGGTTAAACGCGTTAAGATTTGCCAAAATTTGACGCCCGTTGGTCCGCGTCAATCATTACTGAGATCCTGTCAGCATTCATTTGACAATTTGAAGCAAATATGGCTTCCTCCTTTACTTTGAAATGTCTTTCAACCTTGACGCCTTTGGTGCCATACAAGCAAAAGCTTCCGCTTTACCTCCACGGAGAAAGCCCCCGAAACATCGCCATGCAACGCCAAGTGGCCCTTGGCCCTTTTTGGATATTGACGATGAAGTAGATTCAACCCAGCTGTCTTCACCGCCGCCACAGCCCAAATTTGATGACGAGGAAGAAAGGGAAAACTATGGTCCTGTCTTCGACTCTAGACCGTACTGGTCGCACTATCCGCAATCCCAGTTCGCGAACTGGACGCAATGGCAACAGAATAAGAGTGGCATTGCAAGAGTTGTCAACAGACGACTGCCATTGCCTGAAGATTGTCGGATATTCAAACTCGATATTTGGTCTGATGGGATATTTCGCGCTGACAATGTCCGTTCGGAGGAAGGAGATTATGTAGTCAAATCTGGAAGAGTGGGCTCAAGAGAGGTAGCGGAAAGTATAGAAAATTTCTGGCAGGTCCTAGGAGAAAAAGTCTGTCGTTCAGTATTAGCTACCGAACGAGATCCCGTAATCTCATATCCCTTCACTGATAGCCTCGTTCCGAAGCTCGCATCAAAGTCTTCTTCGTGGATAATCTCTCTGGTCCTGTCCTGCAGATGTTAGGAACCAAGTGAGTCCCAAACTTCTGAATAATTCCCTGTAGAGTTGATCAACCACCAACGACAGATACCGTATTGAGCCGTTCTTCTTTTCTTCGTCTCTAAATTCCATACCGTCTCGTTACCAAGAGCAAGTACGTCCTGGAAAAGGAGATCGTGCGTCTCTCATCCTGTCGTCGCAATTTATCATCGCTCATTCCTTCGCAGATGTAACCCTCACACTCAGCTTCATCCGAACCCTTCCTAGCCCTGCTACAGCACCCCCTACACCAGATACAAGCTATACAGAAAATGCTCACAACGAAGATACGCTGCACATGCTGCAGTCTTCCATTCTCATGCAAACTCCTATAATCGATGTCGAGGCACCTCTGGTGCTGACTAGTAACCCAAGTACATCGTCGCGAAATCCTTGGAAGGGTCTGATTTGCTGACAATTCACGTTCCAGGCAAGTTGCTTGTTCTTGACTTGATATCTTTGCATGTCATCAGGAGAAAGTTCGTTCCCGAAGGCTTGCCTGCCGTGGATTCCGACAAAACATTGAACGGAGAAGCAGCGTATCCGTTCGACAGGCAAGAATCCCATGATTCGACCTCAGGAATGAATTCGTACGGTGGTATCAGCACCATTATATCCTATCATCTGCCTTCTACACCCCCGTTCAACACAACTTCCGCGTCGACACTACATAAGCGTTTGCTAGCTGCAGGTATCTCACTCTCCGTCTGCACCTACTGAATTAAAATCAGATTGCTTATTTCTGTTCTTTTCAGGTCGTTCAGTCTATTGGTCACATATATTTCAATCGACTGTTCCTTCCGGAGACCCGACATTTGTGACATTGAGTCTCTTGTGGTATCCACTTTATGCCTGGGACGAAGTTCTGGAAGTGTTACTGGGCGAAGTGGCATTCCTTGTAGGTTATGATGTTCCTTTCAATCTTGTAATCTGCCTTAGCATTTTGATAGGAAGCACATACGTTATCTACACTTCCTTCCGACGGGCAGGACGAAGATGCACATGAACAAACCCACGTGCTGACACACCAACTCCATGTCATCCGTGCACATCTTTTGCATTATGAAAGTCTCCTCGACGACTTTCGCAAAACCGTTGAATTTTTCCTCAAAACTGTCAATCCAGGCATAGTCCAACCTACTAGTCCTTTCTCATCCCCAAGCCATGTGACTCCGCTACCCTCGCAAGACTTGCGGTCCTCATTTACGCCAACTCCATCTACGACCACCGCTTCACAGTATCCCGCCCCCCTTCGTTCAGCTTTGCCTATGGGACCGGGAGAAGCGCCATCACTTGCTGCAGCTGTAAAAGATACATTGGAGCATGTGCTTCAAGATGAGAAGGAGGATGGACAATCTGCTCATTCGCGTCCTCCGCCGGATTCGAAGGCGCCTCAGCCCAAAGCTTCGGAGCATCCCAATGTCCGTGTTAGCGTAGATAAGCTCCCAGAAAGCGAGTCATACGAGAGGTTGTTGAAAAAGGAGTGCACAAACCTTCTCAACGAGATCGATCGGTTGGAAATGACCCGCGCGATGTTGAATAACCGACTGGGCAATGTTATGGAATTGGTGAGTTGCACTCGTGTCTGTTAGACTAAGTCTTGAAATGATCATTATGGAAACGTCTTTGTGCAGGCTTTTAGTAGTGTGAATATTGAGGATAGTCGCCGCATGAAGAATTTGGCAGAGGTTTCTGTGAGGGATAGTGCTGGTATGTTGCGAAAGTATGATGAAGTCCACGTTTCTTATACCTTTTCCTTTTTCTCAGTGATGAAACAAATCTCATACCTGACCATGATCTTTCTCCCTGCTTCATTTGTGGCGGTAATGGTGACTTTCTCCATCAGAGCAACGCCAATTGACTTTTGTTTTCTAGGCAATCTTCGGTATGAACGTCATCGAGATAAACCCTGATTCATATGGAACAGTTCCACATTATCTCGCTGCTGCGATCCCTCTGACTTTTCTAACGGTTTGGGTAATGATGATGCAGTATCATGCGACTAAACAACGTTCTCGAGCCATGACTCCTTCGGATTTGCTTAATTTTGTGCGAGTTGCTCCGAGCAGCGTTTGGAGAAAGTTTTGGACTGTAATGTGGTGGCCTCTTCGAGTGTTTTTGGCGGAGCTCTCGCCGCGACGTTTAAGCCGTAATCGGAGTCGTCGAAGTTCTTGGCTCGCGCCTAGTCCTGGGACAAGCCTGAGGACGAGAGCTACCCCTAGTCGGCCTAGATCGAATGTGCACATACCAGATGTTGTCGGTGAGCCGTTAACCGTAGCTCGGCCGGCACCTTCAAGCTTATACGAAGTGGATGTAGCAGTGGGGAAGTAGGTTTGGGCGTCCGCGATACAGGCTTTCTAATATTACCAGGCTTGACTGTATTCTACTGTTACCACTACCTATTACAATTACTATTTATTGGTGCATATGCTGACACGGTCCTCACGCCTTTCCGAATCACATTCCGCCGAGGTCTCGCGCAGACTTTTCCTCCGAAATGTCGGCTCCAATCATATTCCCAAAAAGGAATCTTCCAGGTCCACAAGCCACGGGAAGATGAATTGCAGTGCTACGTCGCAATTGGAAGGTTGTCATTGTGAACACCACACCGCAGAAACTGCCCCGCCGCCTTTCCGAAGACGAGAAAATCGTTTTCTTTTCTTTTCAGCTCGGACTCGACTGGTAAGAAGCGTTTTCGTAAACTGTTTTATTGGATCTGATGAGTTTTCAAAAGATCATACATTTTCATCCAACTCTTGATTAGGAAGATTGGTCGGAAGGTACATGGAGGAGCAGGATGTCACAATGAGCTCAGCAGACGCTGAGCCTTCGCCAACCACAAATATTTCATCAGACCACGAGCTCGATATGAGAAGACATTCTCCTTCACAGGAGAACGTTCAGAATGGCGTCGACAATCCACCTCCTTCACCAGGTGCAGAATCAGTGTCGACTGGAGCAGCTTCCAGCGATGACGGCGACTCGGATGAGGACGAAGATGAAGGCGCTGAGGAGAATGAACGAGTCGATGAGAACGGTGCTATCGTCATCGACGATGACGACGACGACGACGACGAGCGCGGAGGAACCTCCAACGACATACAGGAGCCCTTCATAATCATTAAAGATGAACCTTCCCCCTCTAGCACTACTCCTGCGGTCCTCAACGAATCAAGCAATGTCCCCAAACCCATCTCCGAAACAGTCAATAAAGCCGAAAGCCATCTGCCTCCGCCAACCTCTACAGCGACTACGAAGCCAAAATCTAAGGCTAAAGCTAAAGCTCGGTCTCCTTCGCCTCTTCCCATTGCTCCTCTTCCTCTGCAGACTGTGAGGCTCGCTATAAAACTCGGTGGACCGGACAATTATACTGTTGATATCAGGGGTCTCGCGAAAGAGTCTGGCCAGCGGCCTCTGACTCCCGTGCCAAAGCGGCAAGACGAATCTAGTGATAGTGAAATCGAGAAAGCCAAGGTTGCGGAGGCAAATCAATCAGGTTCGGAGAAACCAAAGAAAAAGGTGATTACTTCTTGTTCGATGTTAGAGATTATCGTCTTACAAGTCTCCAGAAGAAGAAAAATGTTGCCAGCGAATATTATGACGTTTCAGACCCTTTCATTGACGACTCTGAGCTTGCTGTTGACGACCGGAAGTTCTTTGCACAAACTAAACAACAGGGTTTCTATGTTTCCTCCGGAGAAGTTGCTCTAATGAAGGACCGGTATGTATTCTTTTGCTTTGCACTTTTTGTCAGAATCTCATAATCCTCTAAGCTCACCGAAAAAACCAAAATCAAAAAAGCATAATACGGAAGCGGGGCCTTCTTCGCAACATCCCCGGATTTCACTCGAAGGAACGAAAGAATCTCCCATTGCTCTTATGGACGATGAAGATGACAGCTCTCACATATACAACCATCAGAGCTTGGAAAATGGTCACGCCAAAGCGGGCGGAGATCGCAAGAAGAAAAACTTACATGCGGCGGGCGCTACCCATAGTCGCTCACCTTCTGCCGCACAATACGGAACAGGCCTAAATGCCCCTCTGACAGGGAACTTGGCAGTAATGCGTAAACTTAATTGGATTGATCCAGATCCAAATCATGGACATGCAGATGGAGATAACGAAGGTTATGGGGATGGAGGGGAAAAGGTTGGGATGAAGAGGAAAAGGGTTTCGTATACGACGGTGGTGGAGAATGGAAAGAAGAGGAAGATTGTGGACATTGTATGTTTTCTCTGATGCTGTTCCTCGTTGGCGTTAATCATTATATGGCCAGGCATCCTTCGACCCCGCGCTGCAGGCAAATCTTCAGCGACTCAAAGAAGCTATCGCTGCCGAAAATTGGGATCAAAAGGGTAAATTCCCTCCTTCCATCAAGCCTCTACTCGCACAAATTGCCATTCATGCCATCACCCTCGATGAGTATGATGATCACTTCTTCAATCTTATGCCAAGTTTATTTCCGTATAATAAGTTTACGATGAGCGTGAGTATCCTAGTATTATCATTTGACGTTCTATAGGGAAGAGAGCTAAATTCTGGTTCAACAGAAACTCATCAAACGAACGGTATTCGCAGACCACCTGAAGCTTCTGGTTGAACGTCAAGACGCTCTCTTGACTGAGTTAAAACGACAGGCGGATGAAGGCTTTGCAAAAGCGGAAGATGAATGGGAAAAAAGTGTCGTTGCATGGGGTGAAAATAATCTCCCTTTTCATTTTTTCCTTTAGCTCATCCCTTCAACTCTATGTTAGATCACCGCCAAAAGCGACTGAAGGCAGACCACCACGAAGACTCAGGCTCGACTGCGGCCCCGACGAGACACCCGACTGAGGATCCAGAAAATCACGGGGACGGGTTTGACGAGGACAACAACCCACTGCATCCGCAACTAATCAGCGGCACCGGTGACCCTGGATCAGCAGCACAGAAGCCACAATCAGAGAAGGACGTGCAGCCTCCGGCAAAGAAGTATCGCTTGACAGAAAACATGAAGGCGATCGTTTGGGAGCTAGTGCTATTGAGCAATGAGTGTTGCCGGTTGGAAAATGAGAAAAAGTAAGTAGGCTCTTGTGATCCGGATCTCGTTTGATTAACTACTTTTCTTTTAAATATATAGCACCCTTGAAGGATCCGTGATGCAAGTTAGTGAACAAGGACTTCGAAAAATGTTGTATCAGAAAATTGTTAGTTCTTTTCCTCCAGGCTGGATGTCTTCTGGGCAGATCTCTCGAGATGGTATGTGGCAACTTTCGCTTTGCACTTGGATAATCATAGCTTAACGGGCGCCTTAGTGAGCGCTATGAAGAAGAGACTCGAGAAGGAACTTGCGGAAGAGCAGGAGATGGATGGCACACCAGCGTAAATTTGTACAATTTGTACATGCTCTCTTCGGTTTTCTGTTTTTCTGTCGACTTCTGTCACTTCTCGAATTAGGTCAATTTGCCCTTTCCCGGTATCATTATATGGTCTTATACTTGTGTGTTATTATTGTATATTTTATCCCCCTCACCACTTCATGAATGTTGTGATATATTGTCGGGTTACTTGCACAATGTTTGTATATGCCTACATATTCTACTTTCGTTTTAATTCATCTCCGCTTGCCACTTCTCTCGTTCGTCTTTCAATATACATGTTTCCCTTATTCTTCGTTTATTCTTCGTACGTTAGATCAAGTATGATCATGTTTGACTTTGATACTGATTCAACAGTCACTTCGATACTAGCTAGATAATATAGTGGTACGAATGATACAAGGTATAGAACCGCGCCAGAGGATTATAGTCCAAGGGAAGCATCCACGTCATTATCATCGGTAACGTCGTGAAATTTAAACGATCCTGGTGTAACCCATTCGAACTAGTGCAGCATGACAACAACATTAGCAAAAAAAGACAAGTAACATTTGTTGAACACTTACACCGCCTTGATCAGTTTGTATATCTTTGCCTTCACTTCCAGTGACAACGACGAATCGTCTGAGCTCCTCCCTGAAGCCTCTGCTTATTTGCATGCGCCCTAATTCCTCCGTAATTTCTTCCTTAATCGCATTTTCCCACTCCTCCTGTGGCATATTACCGCAAATCCGCTTGAACTCTTGAACGCAGAAGTCCAACGTTTGGGAACGACTGCGGACATCGCTGTCGAAAAGCTGTAAAATCCAAGATGAAAATGGATCGTTGTATTGGGCCTCCACTGAGGAAGGAGGGAACTGCTCCTGATCAGGGGAATGCGGGGGTGGTGTCGTGTTCTTGAAGACAGGAACGGAAGATGAGGAGTGTTGTAGTGTATCTGTAAGCAGTTTCGATTCCTCCGTTCCACGAGGTCGACCGTCCCTAGGTACGCCTGGATAAACAACCGCTCGGTGACCACCTCGATGAGGATCAGAATTATGCAAGGGCGGAGCTCCTGTGACTGAGACGAGCTCTTCGTCTATCGCATCCAGAAGCCATTCGTATGCAAAACCATCACATGTGCACGGTATTTCATTTTCATCAACACCATCCTCATCCACATCCATCATAATCATAACACTCTGGGCCTCAGTGCGATGTATCCCGTGCTCAAGTGCATCGCACGCGATTCGTTTTTGAATGAGGTGCTCTCTACCGCGATACGCAATTGAGACGGCCATACCAATGACAGCAGGGAGGATATAGCACGCCCAGAATTCATGCTCCTCTATCTGCAGAATCCGTTCGTTTACTCCCAGAGGATCAGAGAGAAGAGCGCTAGCAGTGAACGTCACAATCCCCCCTAGATTATCGGTGTCAACTATCGCGATATACATTATAGTTGGCGCACACCTATATGCCAAATCTCCTCCATAATGTCCTGGAAACGAGGATTCACGATGTCACTAGATCCATACGCAATGAACCTTACATCGTTTCCTGTTCGATACCCCGAAAGATTAGGTAAATCTCTGACATTTCCCTGGCCTAGAGCCGATCTCAAAGAATTAACATGCACAAAGATCACTCTCAAAGAGATATCCTGCTTATTAGCCACGGTACCTCGATCAATTGTAGCAGGATACTCGTTCAACAGCGCCACTAGCAGTTCCCTCTCTATGCTGGGGATAGGTGACAAGCGGAACGCTTCTGAATCAACTGGAGGCCAAAATGCGAAAGGTCGCTCGCCGCCAGATACCAAGTATGAATGTATGAGCTCAGGAAGCTCCAGCATCCTCACGGCGTGCTTTGCCGTCAGCTTGCAACCCGAAAGTCCTTCGAAGGGTTTGATACCAGGTTCGCCGTACGCTTCATACAGCCCTTGCGGTAATTTGAAATCCCTCCGCAACCATGCACTGTCCAGCAGTGTGGTAAAGTGTTTCCGCATTTCATCTAGAGAACGACCTTCGGATTTCAAATTCCAGGAACACAATGAAACCATGAGTGCAATCTCGTTTGGACCGAATGAACTGATGCGAGGAAGACAATCGTGCATAAGAGATGAAGGGTGGATCAAGGTCATTGCAACGACGGTGCCCTCGACTTGAACAGGCACAAAACCAACCTAACGAAAAACATTTCCAAACTAGAGGGGGCAAAAAGACTAAAAACATATTCACCAGTTTCTCGTGCGACAGGTAGTCTGCTACCTTCCCCAATTTGCGCGCATCTTGTTCTGTTTCGGCGTCAAGCCACCCCCATTCCTGTACCGGATTGCAAGCAGCTACGATGCCATTCAAGTCTTCTAATCTGTAGAAGGATTTCGACTTCATTGATAACTTATGGTCGTTGTATGACATGGCAACTTTCAACGGCATTACACCTTGCTGCAGAGCGATTTGACCGGTGGAGGGGTCGGACGGAAGGAGCATGCCCTCTATAGAAATCGTTTGTGCCTCATTGTTGTCGTCTACATCAATCATGATTTTGCCATTCCAAATTGAATCCGCTTTGAAAAATGTCCTGGGAATATTTCGAGCGTCAGTAGCAATGTACGATGTCAAGTCATGTGTGGTTTAACTCACCGCCGCGAAATGGAGGATGTAAGTGGTGATTCCATTCTGGCAAACCTGGTATTTGTTTTTATCATTGATCTGTTTATAGCTTGATGTATATCTTGTGATACATACTTTGCAGTGGACATAACTGACTGGAGGAAATCATCGGCTTCGTCATTCAGTGCAGAACTTGTACTATACAGATATTAGCATCAACACAATATTGTAAATCCAGAGATGAGAGAACGATAAACCTTATTAGCATTGGCGGTGATATTGGGGCAGACACTACAGGGTGGGCCATTTCGATGTCCTCAGACAATTGAGTAGCCGAGGAAGCCAGAGGAATAAATGAAGATGCTGTTGGATCAATCTTTCGAGATAAAGTTTGGTCTTCAAACTCTGCCGTCCGTTTACGAGAAAGGCTGGGAGGAAGCTCATTCCCGATATTGGGGGAAAATTGTCGTGAAGCTAGACGACCGGTGCTGGTGGACGAAGATGGCACAGATGAAGATGGCATATCCTGTGGAGAGTAGACCGGCACATTCTTTAGCAACATATCTGCAGTGGTTATCGTCAAAGACGCCTTCGCAGGGGGTCCACGATTCTTTTTGAAGTTCATGCCGCTTAGAGACGATGCTTTCTGAGGTGGCAGGGGCCGCGATGCCTCGGCCACCTTTTCCGTAGGTGTAGTCATTTGTAAGGCCGCTTGCGCCAAACGTTGCTTCGTAGAGATGCCACCTGCAGATACGGGACTATGTGTCCACAATTTAGTCTGAATAGACAGTTTTGGTGGCAGAGAGACTTTGAGTGCAGGGAGCATCCGAAAAGATGTCGATTTTCCTGTAGATGGCCCAGAGGTTGCACGAACTGGTGGTAAGCGCGGTAAACTTGCTTTTTTCTTCGTCTCTGCCTGCGCAGAAATAGTGGGTATAGAACTTGAAGGTACTGGGCTTGTATGCTCTGCTTCTTTCTCTTCCGGAGATTGTGGCGACAGTTTGTGCGTCATTGACTTCTCTGGGGTGAACAGAAATGCTGGGTCGGCTGCCGCCGAAGCCTGCTGAGAAGATAACGTCGATTGACGAACAACATAATCACAAGACGTCTTACAGGTATTCCATCCTCTCCAGTTCCTCCTTCTCCAGACAAGGAATCAACCTTCGTATCCTCGGTATCCTACGATTTGTGTGAGATCAGCGGTTCAATGGTAGGAATGTTTAGTATTACCCCGACTGTCACTGTCTGAATCGAAATTTCAGTAAGGAGCACACACAAGAAATTGAATAAATATCAGGACGTACAAGTTTGGCATTAGACCGTTTTCGTTTTCCTTGCACCAGGGGACGCTACAAATGCCCCAATAAGAAAAAGCAGCAAAGCATGATTGAATTAAAGATTTTACGTCTGAATCCGACGAGGAATCTGAGGATAGGATAGTTGGCTTCTTCACTTGCCTCGTTTTCTGATAATTTTCCATTGCTTTGGTTGAAGGAAACTCTGAGTCTGAAGATATGTCTGCTTGTATAGTAGATTTCTGTGTCGATTTTTGTGTCAACTTGCCCTGCTTCGAGGCAATCCTTGGGAAATCTGAGGCGTTGTCGTCAAATTCCTGGAACGCTACGTCAGTTCTAGGACACACACACATGCATAGCTGTTTGTACCTCTTTCACCCGAGCATGTGTGGCGGTTGAAGATGATTCCATCGAATGTTGCTTTGACATAGTATTTTTAGAATTTCTCTTAGCGACGGCTGGTTTCTTTTTCTGTTCGAGATTGAACAACACAGGAGCGAAGATACGAAATTGCAACTAACCTGTTTTTGCCTTCTCTCTTGTCTTTTTTTCTCTTGCTCCGCCTCTCTGGCTTTCTGGGCCGCAATTCTATTCTTCGTATCTGGGTTGTCTCGAACGAACCGGGCCCTTTCCTTCTCTATGTTACACCATTAGATCCACTTCTGAGGGTGAACGGAGGAAGTACAGACTAATCCAGGCTTCTGACGGAGCGCACTGATACCCAGGGTCATAATCATTGTCATCGGCACCTATTTCCTGCCAGAATGAAGCCAATAAGCGTTGACAATTCGCGATATGTTCTTCAGGTTCCCATCTATGAAGTAACGACAATTCGAATGAGGTGAAGGTGAAATGAAAACTAAGAGCTGCACGTGTCATGATTCGGTCCATCGTAGCCATGCCACTGAGGACGCATGCTCAGCTACTGCCACCAGATTGTTCCTTAAGGTGTACCTTCACAAGATATCGCTAGTATAATAGGTTAGCATAGTCAAAACGTAGAAATGAGACAGATCACACCCATTCTCCGTCATCGTCGACTTTAGCTCCCTTCAAATATTCTACAATCACGTCGAACTCAGACCTAGGGTTCAATGATGGAAAGGCAACAACACGCGCCAACTTGGTACTCCTCTTCTTCTTCTTCCTCCTCTTCTTCTTCTTCCTCCTCTTCTTCTTCCTCCTCCTCCTGCTCTACTTCCACCCGAGCTTTCTTTTTGGGTCTACTCACCATCCTTTGATTAGGTAGATATCGTCGAGAATGAGAAGAAGGCCGATGCGTCGAAGTTCTAAATTAGGGTTTGTCAATGTAATGTGTCCTGTGATCACTGCTCCTGCAGTTCACGTCGAAAAGTGATTTTTCTAACGAGCCTTATTAGTAGCAGATTGAGTATACTGCATAATTCCCAATATCTTGCTGTACCAGACAACCCTCTCAAAAGATACCATTGTTCTTACCGCCTAAAGCCCGACTTCAACAGCTTGGACTACCTTATTGGAATCCACTTCCTCATCCTGCATTCCATTTGTTTGAACTCAGAAAATGAAGTAGACTCGAAAAGATTTTACCAGGATCCTGAACGACATCCTGAATGCAAACACAGATGAGCATAGTCGTCTACTAATCACTTTTTAGAGTCTATTGGCAAGAGGAAGAACTAGGAAGAACCATGACCTATTCTCCGCTTCTCAGGCTCTCATCAGAAATCTTGTCACATCTGTTGGTTCGTGGTAGGTATGGAAGATGGAGGGTGCTGATTATACTCATTTTTGTTCCCTTTGACAGTGATCATGCTTCTGAACCAACAACAGGAATGTATCCGAAAGTTAAGAGGCGTTAATGTAGATGGAGAGCCGTTGAACTTGTTTGGCATTCTATTCCATAGGTAATTGGGTACTGTAGATCTACCGGATCGCAAATGCAGGCAATTTCTGGTATAAAGGCCTGGGTATAAGGGACAGTAATCATCTCACAAGTCTAGCAAGATTTGTATAGAGATGTCCAAGTTCACGCAACTCGCCAAATGTATGATCATTATCTGACCAGTATTCCTCGCTTCAAGTTCCTAATGTCTTCCAGTTGCAGTCGCGTTGGCTCTTCTTGTAGCCACCCAGACCACAGCTAGCAATGTGCAAAGTAAGTTCCAGGTCATCGTATGGCCATCAATATCGAACTGACCCCGATTTTCGTAGGCCAAAGGCGGTCTAATGATACCACCCAGTGTTTGAATACTCGATCTTCAGATGGTCTGGCTAAACGTGCTACTCCAGCTCTCAGTTTCGATGCCTCACAGTGGATTTGGACGCCCGAGCTATCAGGCGGTAATGCACCAGTAGGATCGCGAGGCCTTCGCAAAACCTTTGTGCCTCCCGAGGGCAAAACCCCCGCATTCCTTACTATTGCATATTCTGTCGACGATTCCGCTATACTTTATGTGAACGGACAAGAAATCAGTACGAAGGTTGGCTGGCAAATTGCTGATACCTCCTGCATCAACTTGGCGGACTGTGGATGTGCGGTTATAATTGCTGTGAACGCGACGAATATGCTCTCTATTCCGAACCCTGCAGGCTTATTGGTAACCGGAATTGTAACTTATACTGATGGATCGACCTCTCCCATAGTCTCCGATACTACGTGGCGCACAAGCGAAGGTGGTTTACCCTCCGGGTTCCAGGATCTGTCTTTTGACGATAGCACTTGGGCACCTGCAGTCACAGAAGGTGGTAATGGAGTAGCTCCATGGGGCACTGTCGCATTGGCTGGGAGTGACCCTATATCTTTTGACACTGCGCAATGGATTTGGACAAACGAAGCCTCGATCGGCCTTTATCCCCCTGGTGCTAGAGCGTTCAGATACACCTCGATTCTTCCTGGTGGACAATCTTCTGGAAGCGCTACCATCATCATCGACACAGATAACGAGTACTCCCTGTATGTAAACGGCGTATTCGTCGGAACGGGCACAGATTTCACTACTGCACAAAAGTATACAGTAGAAAATGTCCAAGGCCCGCAAGTCGTTTTCGCGGTTTATGCTGAGAACACGGATACTATCTTGAACCCAGCCGGTTTGCTAGCTGCCATTCAACTCAACTCGCAAGATGGTTACTGTGCAGACTGCATCTCTACTTCGAGTATTGTTACATCTGTTGCCTGGAAGGCATTCCCCGGCGCAGTTCCTTCTGGATTTGAACAGCCTGGATTTGATGACTCGAGTTGGCCTGCAGCAGTGGAAGAAGGAGCTAATGGCGTGGAACCATGGGGCACGATAGCTGTGCCGACTGCGGTGACAACTGGGGGCTCTCCTTTGCCAGGAGCTCCTGCTTGATCAATCTTAACATGCCCCACTTTCGGTGTGAAAAACCGATTGCTCCGCGTAGTTCCTGTCCTTATTCCCCTTCAATATTTATCCAGATCGTGTAAACTGACGCGCGCTCTCACTGGTTCATCTCTTGCTCTGTCACAGTCTTTGATATGTTTGCTTCAGTCGTTTTTTTGGACCAGTTCTGCGAAGATGAGTTATTCACTTGCCTATAATCGTCGAAATCTCTCAGGTCTCGGTTCTCGCGCTCCTTTGCTCTCTCTTAAGTACGACCTTCGTTTTTTTACCAACTGGTATCTTGCGAAGTACGGTCTTCTGCTTGTTTTTACTACGTTTATTTTATTTTATTGGATCTAGCCGATCAAGTTCAGTGTGAAATATCATTTGCTAACATTAGCCTGAAGCTGGGTTGAGATAAAATTCTAGACTCCTCTGAGTAGGTTGGGATATTATTACGAGGCATTCTGCGCACTATCCTTCTTGTTCCGCATCCCTAATACGGTAATGCTGTGTATGCCACTATTGTGGAGGCGCGCCAGAATCGACTCAGACCTCAGAGCTAAACTTTTGAAGCAACCACAGCAATTCTTGGGACCAGAGGGAATTCCAAAGCATTACTTTCCGGCTGGTCTGAGTTGGGGTTTGAAATATAATCGACAATCCTTCTCTAGCCTTCTCCTCGGTTTTCCTTTCCTTTCCTCGATGTCATACCTTCTTACAATTCCTCAACGCTGTGTACATTCCAATTCCTGTGCTATCCGCTGTGTCGACGGTGCCATGAATAGAAGTCTTCATCCGACATTGTATCGTCATGGAGTGTAGAATCCTGGGACCCAAACACTGAAGTACTCAAGAATCAAGCGAGAAGGGCCCTGAAGGGCCAAAACGAGTGAAAATGAGGTCCGGATGTAAACTCAGACGTCCCGGTACAGTAGAGCACAGCCCAGTGCGGCACTTTGAGAATCAGAGAGATGTATGAGGGCGAGAGGGCGAGATGCCCTGGTCTCCTGTTCCAGTGCATCTCACCTGCTCCGACGCATCCCTTCATATCAGTTCAACCTTGCAGCATCCCAACGATCCAGGATTTGGAATATTCCTTGCCGAAACGCTGCGCTAAATCTCTTTGAATAATTCACGCCGCTACACCTCGCTACACGCAGGCTTCGTGTGCCATGGTAACCAGTAGCAGCCACACTCAAACTGCGTAAAACAGAGCCAACTTGTCTCCAGCCGTCGGCTTGAATATTCTTCCAAAATTCTTTTTCGAAGTGATTTTTACTTCAGCTCATGCAATGTCAGTAGATGGATGCTTTGCCAATCCTTGGAGGCCCTGCTCACTTAAGAAGTTTGGGTCGTTTTTCACTCATCTGATTACAGGTTGGTTGTCCAGAAATTATTAGTAGTTGTTGAACCTAAGATGCAGTGAAAAGTTAGTCGATGTTGGTACTAACTTGAATAATTCTGTTTCACGGTTCCTATGGTTTCACGATGGTCCGAAATTGCATGAAACGCAAATTGATGAGCCCTAATTTGTCCTGCTGGCCAGTTTTGTATCATTCGTACGCGTATAAATAGGTGAGTAGGATAATCGTACAACGATAATAACGCTGGTTCGGTACGTAGTCTTTGCTCCTCCTCCTAGTATCCTCCTCTCCCTTCCTCTTTCTCCTACTACATAGTCAACTTGTTGACGTAGCCCTGTTACTCGAATTTCCCTTCTCTTGATCCTACATGCCCGGATTTCGTCCCAACAATGCTCATGATTTTTTCTGGCAGTACACAACACTCGACTTGGTCAAATTTGCTGGTTAGATTTCCAAGTTCTCTTACACGGTGAGCTAGTCATTGTCTGTGAGGTACTATAACATCTTGGGACTATCACTGACCACGAATCGCTAAAAGCTTTTACTACGACGATTCTGTCTACTGTAACGTTCGACTCCTGCGATTGTACTTAGGCTCTTGATTTGACACGACACACACCTATCTTTTCGTTTCTCGTACGACAAAAATGGGTTCTGGCATTACGTTGTTCCATAAACTCCTGGCTGCATGTATCCTGCTTGTTAGCAGTCTTGGAGTAATTGCTTCGCCTGTGGTCATTAGCGGGGACTCTCTGAGCGCCCGACATCTGATAGCTCCGAATACTGGCAGATGGACCCAAAAAAACGGTATGCAGCACATTTCATTTGCGTTTTCCTAAAAACTAATGCTCACGTATGTATGTAGCACCCGTTAGCCTTTTCGCTGGCCTCGCTGTCGACGAAAATCAGCAGATATCACTTGTTTTTAGGGAAAAAGATTCCACTGAGTTCCAGTATGCCTTCATGAAGAACGCGGATGGCATAGTCAACTACAAGAAGATGGACGAGGCGCTTCAGCAACAAGTGAAACCCTTCGTTTTGAATAGTGTTGGGCACGTGCCTACATTTCTAGTTTTCATCAGTGATGATAAGTATTTCCTCACCGAATCGACTAAAGGTGCACAAGGCGCTCAGTGGGTCAAGGAAGCAGTGGAACAACTAATGCTTCGTCATAACTCATTGCGCTTGAATTTTCAAGGAAAATCCAGGCCAGATGCGTTTGATTTGGAGGGTGAAGGGGATGCAAGAAAACCGATTTACAAGTTGATCGACAGTATGGGAACGAGGGGAAAAGATTCTAGTAAGCCTTGAGCTTATGTAAGCTAGGAGATAGTTTATTGTTCGCCGGATGTTGAATCGAATTTTGTGACGTCACTCCTGAATTTGCTATGTACGGCGTCTAATCTAGTACAACTTTCTCAATTCAACTATGGACGTTCTACAAAGAATAGTTGTTTCCTCCATGACTATTGTCAAAGATTCCATCCTCAGCGGTGCATGGATTTATCCAGTCCATGGAATATTCTACTTCATCTCTCATCCTTCTCTTTATCATTCTATCCAACCTGTCCTAATCAAATGTCTATTCATTTCTGGAGGAATTACTGCAGGAATGTTTGTATTCACATATCTTCCACAAGTCGCTTTTTGTGCAATATTTTCTGGTCCTTTCGCCTTTGCTGCTGCTGCGGTCATGGTTCTGGGCGAGTCCTATGCCTTGGTGATGATGGCAACCAAGATGTTCATTTTGGAGGATGCTCAGGATAAACTTTGTATGAATGTCTATGACTCTGCTTTGAATTTTCGATTACTGACTTGAGCCTTTTTAGTCGACGCCGTGTTGCTGCAACAAGGCCACGAGGCACTTGTATCGTCAGATAGGCCGGTGAAGAGCAGTCGTTTAGGAATTAAAACCATTGGGAAATCTGTTACGAAGCCGCTCAATCGTTTTTCCAAGGATGGGCTCATAAGATACATCATATCTTTACCTTTAAACTCGCTGCCAGTAGTTGGCACAATAGTGTTCCTCTTCTACAATGGTATACGTATCAAAATTCTGTAAATATGATGATACTAATCAATGTCATTGTTCTAGGACTGAAAGCGGGACCTAGATATCATGAGCGGTACTTTAAGCTGAAAGGACTTAATGTCCAGGAGAGGCAAACATCCGTCGAAAGGATGAGAGGCGCATACACTGCGTAAGTAGCGAAATATTGTCACCATCATCTGATCATTAAATGATCTTTCCAGTTTCGGCGCTATTGCGCTGGCTCTCGATCTGGTTCCCATTGGTGGGCTTGTATTCACATTTACCTCAACCATTGGCGCTGCCTTGTGGGCAAGCAATTTGGAGAAAAAGAATAGGGGTGCTCCTGGTAGTCGTGATGCAGATTTTGGCCGTCCAGAAGGGAGCTCCGAAGTACCGGTTGAAATTGAGATGAGCGAGTGAGTGACACTGAGTGTACGGCTCTGGGTAATCTTGTTCTCGGTCATCGCCCATTATGGCATTTTTGTACTGCTGCGACCGGAGTGCGACGGAAATCTCGAACTGCTCCCGTCGGAATGATCGACCCCATTCTCAAATCTTTAAATAAGGCTGAGTTTCTTGAAGAACGCCTTCAACATGGCATCGTCTTCACACGCAGAAGACCAACTGTCCTCCCAAATTTCGCAGGACGCTGATATCTTGATCCAGACTTACCTCCCAACACTTTCCAATGGGCCTTCAAAACAAGAAATCTCCCTTCCTTTCGCTATTCCCCAAATCAGTTTTGACGATCGTCAAGAGTCGAGTTTTGCCAGGGGTCATTGCCCGGAATTAGGTGAATCTGGGTTCACCCAGCAGGTCATGTTGAGCATTGTCGATGGCCTCAATCTCGCTATGGCTGCGAGCCCACCAATTCGAATCGTTGGAGCATCTGGTCCGGTTGTCGGCTACCTGTAAGTATCAATTGCGCCCTCATGCAACTAACTAACTTCGTCCAACTAGACCATATCATTGGGCGAAACTCCCGAGCACCTCTATGCATGTCGATCCCCATACTGGACATCGGTCTCTAGCACGCTCACTCACAGACCACTACCTCCGCACAGCGAACATCAACATATTCAAACCCCGGAAACTCGTAGCGCGCATATGTACCACCTCCGCCCTGCTCATCCTCACCGCCAAAGCCGAAAAACCAGACGACACAATGAAGAAAGTCGGCCGAGGAGCTCTGGCTGTCGCACGCCATATGCCTATCACGGGTCTCATAGTGCGTCAAGTATCGAAATCGAAATCGAGCGAGAACAAGAAACAGAAAGACGAGGATATGTATCAACCGATTGGACGAAGGAGGTTGAGTTTGATTGAAGGACGGGCGTTGCCGCTTTCAACTGGGGGGTCACCGCCACATGCGACGCATGGTGTGATGCAGACGATGGCGAGGTACGGTGTTCACCTTGGTGGGACGCGCGCGGAGAAAAAGGAGTCTGAGCGAAAGAGGGCGATGGAGGTGTTTGAGAAGTCGGGGCTGACGGCTGAAGGGGCTAATAATAATAATTACCACGTTGATTATTCTATGGGGAAGGGCGCGAGAGCGATTGAGCGCGCGGAGAGGCGCAGGAGGGGAATCGGTGGACAGGGAAGACAGGTGAAGTTGGAGATTCCAACTGGAGGTGAAGGGGGTTTGTTGAGAACTTGGGCGACGGATAAGTTGTTGTGGTTTGTGATTATGCCTCTAGAGAAAGGTGTGTGCCATATTTCACTAAACGGTCTCTCACCTATATTGTCGTCTTACGGACTTTTTCCCCTGGTAGACATGGAAATTGAGGATATCATCTTGGCGGAGGGTGCGTCGAATGAGGAGAATGTGGATCATAGAGTCTGGATGGGGGAGATGATTTTTGAGTCAGAAGAGATGCTGGATGGGAATTGAAGACGAAGTTGAAACGTGAAAGCTTTAGTGGTGTGTATATTTTCATTTGATAGCTTCTAAGCACTACTTTTTAATTATCGAAATTATGTATCGTATATATCGTCCTGTGGAATTCTCACAGATCTCTCCACTCCTACATTCATACTATTGAGTGGCTCAACATGCGGGATACATCCACGGAGGAATGATTAATCATCGTCGACTATTTCCCCGAGACTGCTCAGATGGCGGGGGTCTCACAACATTCAAGCCCTTGACACCTTTCAGCGCCATCATCCCAACTGCCTTTGGCGCAATCGGTGGAGGCAAAGCGTCTGTCCACCCCATCACCTGCCTCGCATATTTATTTGCTTCTTCAACCAGCTTCTCCGGGCTCCACTTCAAAACCCTCGCCTGTCCTTTGTAATATCCCAAAAACGCGACATACGCGGAACCAATGACTGTTGGGTTGTTCATCGCAAGGGTCTGGAGAACGTTCTGGACGTGTTGAGTGTAGGTTTGGGTGTAGGTTGCGAGATTTTTGTATTCATGAGAGCTGGGGGATGAGATGTAGGGGGTAATGGTGGTGGTTTTTTGCATGCTGCGGGTTGTGAGGAAGGGTTGTTCTTGTGGGTCGAGGATGATGATGCCTTGACCTTCGGCCCCGGCACGAGCGGTACGTCCTAGTCGGTGTACATATTGTTCAGCGGAGGAGGGGATGCCGATTTGGATTACGAGGGTTACACTAGAGTGGAAATTTTCGAATTATCATTCTACTTGGGATGTGGGACTTACCCGGGGAAATCGATGCCACGAGCAGCCACGTCGCTACTCAACAAGATAGCGCTCTTCGCTCCTTTGAATGCTTCTGCGGCCTTGGTCCGCGCAGATTGACTCTTGCGAGAATGAATTTCGAGTATGGGTGGTAAGTCCTTTTTGATCGACGGGGAAGATAGGACTTCCGTGGCGAACGAGACGTGCCGTGCAGTAGGGAAAAACACCATGACTTTGGAAAGTGTTCGGGCACCGGTAATGCCTGGTGATAGGCTTGGAGTGGAGGTAGTGATGTGAGGGAGAGGATGTTTTATTGTGTCGAGACGGAGAAGGGCAAGCAAGGTCGGGATGTGGCTCGCGAAAGGAGTGAGAATATATGATTGATGTACTTGAAGAGTCAGAAGAGTTTCTCATTAATGAATGGAATAAGAATAAACATAGCGAGAGGACGTACCATGTTGATGGACATTCATCTCATCATCCTTCAGGGTGGATATGAAAGTATACTCCGAACCATCATTGTATTTTTTCGCTACTTTCTTGATGTTATCAGATATTGTAGCGCTGAAGAAGAGATTCTGCCTCTTTGTTTTGGGAAGCATGTTCACGACTCCATCCAGCTCCCTAGCAAAACCTCCGTCAAGCAATCTATCGACCTCGTCTAATATCAAAGTTTGCAATCCACTGAATTTTTCAAGTACTTCGCTGCTACGAGCGCCAGTGAAGTAATCGTGGAGACGTCCAGGTGTCGCTACAACAAGGTCATGCTGGTTTCTGAGGAAATTTTCGAGGTCCCTAGCGGGGGAACTGGTGCCTCCAGTTACGGTAATGATACGGAGGTCAGATTGGGGTAGAAGAGTTTGGGCTTCTTTTGAGATCTGATATGATTTTTTTCTATGTGGGAGGAAGGCAAGAAAGAATAATACATCGTTACTGACCTGTTGGGCAAGTTCTCGGGTAGGGGAAAGTACTAAGATGGGCGTTCCTTTGGGTCGCCTGGGACTTCGTAACACTTTTTCGATTGCCGGGAGGAGAAAACCAATGGTTTTTCCTACGAAATTGCATTGTAGGATAACCAGGCTAGATGGCTATATAGTAGCTCACCTGTTCCAGTTTTTGCTTGAACGAGAAGGTCTTTTCCATCAAGAGCAGGCTACGCAGACGGCCGGTTGAAAATTAAGTGCAGAGTTTATGGAGTAAGATGGTACCTCTATTGTGGCGGCTAGGTACGAGGTATTGAGTTTAGCATCATATCAATTGCACTCCAAAGATAAACCATACCTTGAACTTCCGTCAGGAATCTGGACCGATTCATCAAAATATATCACCGAGTTTTCGTCAAATGTTGCTCACTGATGCTTGATGTTTTGTCTCAACTTCGATGAAATCTGGAGATCTTGAAATTTTCGGTCGCTGAAATGGCTACGGTCACCCAAAGAGCTGGCAGGTCGAGACACCGCTGAGGTTGGTGCTGCTGTCGGGCTGGCCGTAGACAATGTCGCCGTGGACAAAGGGTGTTGAGTTTTCGGTTTCTTGTGACGAGGAGGCATTGGAGATATAGTTAGGAGACGAGAGAGCGAAAAAGTGGGTGGCCGCGTGAGAAGTCGCAGCATAGGAATAACGTCCAAGTTAAGACGCGTTTCAATTTGACACAAAAAAAGTTCAAGGCGCTTACGCGCTGATGTGTAATATGCGGCATCTATTATCTACACGTGATGTCAACACGGCTTGTTCTTGACATCGACCGACACCTCCGAACCACCATCATCTCATCCTCCAACCCCGCTTCAAGGTAAATTTCTAGACATTTATCCAACTTGTATACCTGTCTGATATGATTCCAGCCTTGAGCAATTTCATCATGCCCCCAGGAGCAGCCTCACCGGTCCATTTGCCACTACCAAAGTCCCTAACATATGAACTAACAGTTTCTCTTCTAGATGACTTTGAAACGGATTCACCGTGAAGTCGCTGATCTGAAGAAAGAGGATTTGGGTGCGATGACGCTCGGGCCGTCAGACGATAACTTGTTCCTATGGAAAGGACAGATTCCCGGACCAGCCGGCAGTGTTTACGAAGGCGGGATGTTCGATTTAGATGTCAATCTCGCGTCGGATTATCCGTGTGTTGATATTTTTGATATTCCTTGATTGTCTTTCGAAACCATTCCTCATTTAGCTTTACCGCTCCCAGAGTCACATTCAAGACCAGGTAAGCCACTTGTCACCCCACTCGATATCCGAAATCTCATAATTTACTCCAGAATTTATCATATGAATGTATGCATGCATTCCCTTTGCTTCTCTTTCGAGTTCCACTTTCAGCCTCTCTGATTCTATGCTTCCTAGATTTCTGAACGCGGCGACATATGCATCGACATTCTGAAACACAATTGGTCTCCGGCACTATCACTATTCAAAGTCCTGCTGTCATTATCCTCTCTCTTGACGGACCCCAATCCTCGTATGTAGTCTACCTACTCGGTATCAATGTCATGCTCAGTCCGGAAAAATTTCAGGTGATCCGTTAGGTTTGTCGTTGCGTTACACATAAATAGCTTTTTATTTAGCAATTCATTTCTTAGTGAGTTCAATAGCGAACCAGTACACATCAAACAAGAAATTACATGACTCAACCGCCCGACAATGGACGCAACTTTACGCGATGCCAAAAGCTCCACCGCCGCCGCCTGCAGCTCCACGTTCAAAGGCGACAGCCTCGACGAAGGCTCGAGGAAAAGCCAAATCCTCCAACCTTTCCAATCCCATCAGCACCAATTCATCATCGTCATCGTCTACTTCAAGACCTGCGCGCATCGAAACACAGGATACAATCACAATAGAGGACTCTGACAATGAGGACGAACATCAGTCGCGTACTAGGTCGAAAGCAGGCTCCAAGAGGAAACGAGGGGCGGGTAGCAATAGTCTGGATGCTGACAGTGCGACAACTGAAGAGTCTTTGGATTTGGACGATGATGACGAAATTGAGTTTGCTGAGGCAAGGAGTCACAAGCGACCAACGAGGGCCACACCTGCGACGCGAGGGCGACCCGTGGATGATTCGGATGTTATTGTGATCGACGATGAAGATTAAATAGAAGCATCAATCGTATGTATCATCCCGATATTTATTATTGTATTCACAACCATGACATTTCGCATTCATCTTGTGCTTTTTTATTGACAAAAAGACCGATATTCATTCTTCCCATGCGAAAAAAAGTACAGATATCGGAGAGAGCAGTATATCATCGAGATGAGCTTCCGGATAACCTGTAAGTAATATTGCCAGCACCGTCAAGGAGAACAGTCAACGTGAGAAAAGGATCGAGCAACACAGTGGATGCACCACAAGAATAAAGGACAAATAGAAATATAAGGTATAGATGGGGTACGATCATGAGGATCTGAACCCAGAAATGTGGAAGAAAGCACCAAATTACGGACACGGGATGCCGCAAATGGATTGAGGTGCAAGTTATTAGGGGATATCTAGAGCTCATCGCAATAAGGCAGATCATCATCGTCACCGTCGTCACTAGATGAAGAGGACGAGGCAGCCACAGAAGTGAAAGTTGAGGAAGTGGCAGAGAAAGACGTGATAGTCGAAGTAGTGACTACTGGAAGAGCAACGGAGGAAGACGCTACGGTAATACTAATAGCAGAGGAAGACGTAGTAGGAGTAGCAGAAGCAGCGGCAGTGGCAGTGCTAGGAATTGCAGTGTTGACCGAGGCAGAGCCAGCGGGAGGAGCGGCAATAGTAGATGCAACACAAAGTACCTAGAAACGGGGATAAATGACCGGTAAGCAGAAATTCAAGGATTGAAGCTAAGGTAGGGCTAGGGCTAGGCTCAACTAACCTCTCCAACGTAAATGTTGTCACAAACTGAATCAATCTGGGGATTGTTTCCATACAAGAGTGTCGCGTTAATACCGTACGCATCATAAATCGAATCGCATGTGTCCTGGGCAACAACGGTGTAGGTGGAGGAACAGTCCTCGCCTTCGTATCCGAGACAGAGGCTAGCACCTGGCTGCAGGTTGGAGCAGGTGCTGTCGACTACACCAGAGTTTACTGCAGCGAGTTGGTAGCTGTTCCAGTAGTTTGAGGGTAGAAAAGTGATGAGAAATTATCGGTGGTGTACGACACATGGGAACTCACGTAGAGACATTCTGTGCGGTAGAAATGCTATCACAAGTGTCACCATCCTGAACGGTGTAATTTCTAGTGCAAGATTGAGCAGAAACAGCTACATAGAAGACGATCCCCGTCAGAGGCATTATTCTCAAAATTAGAAAAACGGAAAATTATTGCTCACATTGCAGGAAAAGAGGAAGCACGACAGCTACAGCAAGGGAAAACATGACTGGCAGTGTGATGAGATCGTGGAGTGTTCAACGAATGTGGAAGTTTTGAACGATAGACTTCTTCTGGGATGGCCTGAAGAAAAGAGAGTTGCACAGGAAAACGAGGGGGAGTGCTCGTTGGTGTATGTTGAGAGCAAGATGAGGGTAAAAAGAAAAACGAGGTGTTTAGTTGACTAGTACTGACTGGCGATCATCGCGGCATTCTAAATAACCGTGCAAGGCACGGCAGGGACGAAAAAAGAAACTTCTTTCCACACCCGTTGTCCGAGTGACAGCCTGTGACGGCTCATGCACATGGAGCCTCCTTCTGGCCTCCTATGAGCTCAGTTCTCTACTAGTCTCTGCTGCAGTATTGTGCTCATGGCAAAGCTTGACGAAGAGCACGAGGAGCCAGCCTTTCTCGTACAAAGGTCTTCAAATTTTAAAAACTCTCTTGTGTATGTATGAATGTTTTCCTGGTATGAATTATTGAATTTTTTTCAGGATGTAGTAGGTTTTTCAGCGCGTATACTTTATAGCTCATTTAACTCACCACGAGCACAAAAGGTTGAAGCAGGTCTTCATGTTGCTAAGGCCAGGCTAAAGTTCCTCATCGTAAAGCAAGCTTACATCTACTTACATACAGAGACTCGGCTATGTGTTGTCCTAGGTTGCGCCAAGGCTTCCAAGAGTATCGCGATACGTTCACTATCAGCCACTATTCTCTAGACAAATTGGTAGTTTCTTTAGGAATGGATGGCAATGAGTATGATCATATACATATTAGAGTATTATCAGCGTCGGTATGGCACCGATGAAGACTCCTGGCTTTGTGGAATTGGGTACCAATATGAGGTCGATACCGAACTAGACATACAGAAGAAGATTGTAACATCGCTAAACCATGCCCTGCATCTCAAGTGACACCTAGTACTCGCGCATAATTCCCGAGGAGCAGTTCAAGCTCACCAATTGACAGAATGGATCATGTTTGGGAGAGTCATTCATTACAAGACCCGTTTGGTTTTCATCGCCGACGTTTATGGAATAAACGTTCAGAGTGGTAACACTCCTACTGATGGCACAGAAAGTGTATATACTCAGTACGTTTAGGATGATGAGGCCGAAAAGTGCAGCAGGATCTCTGAAAATGGTGCTCGATACAGTGCAGGTCGAATAGGCCTTTGCTTTCTGCATTTCTATCCCAATCTGTTCAACAATCTCCATTTCTTCAACTGGTCGCCTATTTCTCTGACTCTTTGGTTTTTGCTTCCCTTTTTTTTCGGTTCAAAGTCACTCTGAGCTGTGACGGACTCTTGGGGGGAGCTCATAAGGTGTGTCCATATTGTTGACATTGCTGTTCTCGAACTATTACCAGAGTTATGGCCTGCCTCTCGACGAGGTCTCGACATTTATTTCCGTTTTCCACTAGGGTCCGTGTCCGCTTACAGCCTTTTCCCTCCTTCCACTTGCGGCGAAACTTGTTCGATCCTGACCGAAATCTTTTCTTCGGTGGAAGCCCAACAAGGCAGCATTCACATTTGACGTCGATGGAGTAGACCCAGTATCCGAAACAGCAACCCACCAATGCGGTCTCTCCAGTGTTCTTCCCTTGCATCACATTAACGTGGTCTCCGGGTTTAAATCGTTTCCTTACAGACCTTACAGAGAGATCAATCTTTTGCCCTTCCAGATCTAAACTGAGCGCGGTAATGGTGAGAGTCTCTCGCCTTGGATTTCTTGCACGATTCCGCGCCTTGGAAGACCTCGATGTGGTCCGCAGGTTGTAGAACGGCTAAAGCGGCTTTGCGGGATGCTTCGGCAAAGATGCTGAGGTCCACCAGGCTCTCTTCTGAAGGATTGTTCGAGTTGAACATGGTGATTTTCGAGGATGATAGAGTTTGTACATTTTCCTAGCTCTGATACTGGGGCGTCCGACGGATTTCTCGGAAACAATCTGACTTTACCGGCCTCTATGTGTGTTTGATATACTATTGCACTTTCTGGCTTCTAAAAAAACATTTCTCAAGCTATGCCTTCGACGTGGATCCAGTCACTCATGCAAGGCTCCCCTACAAGTTGCTCACTGTAGGCCACGGCAACTTGTATCAGCATATATAGAATGTGTATCCTTGGATTTCGGACTGGAAAAAATTCAACGTCGTTGTTATTTGCATGCTATTATCGAGACCATACGATTCTCAAGTTCTATGTACATCGCTTCAATTCCCTGAACTTTTTTGTGTCGTCAAGGCTCATTATGGAAGCTTATATGGAAGCCTGAGAAACCGACGGTGGGTGTATCAGTCTAATGTCTCTACATAGCAGCATCTCAGCCCTTTGGCAGGCTATAATTACTCGCAATTCGAAACCAAAAATTCTTCGTGTCGTCAATGCCCCACGTACACTCACTCACCAAGTACACAACGCTGGTTCGGTATGTTGCATATCTCTTTCTTTCCCATCTTGGCTCCTAGCTCTGCACTCTTGATATAACTTATTGCTAACTGCAAACTACAGTTGTATCAATCTGTACCTCCCTCTCTTATCGCTTTCTCTTCAGTTTGGCGTCATCATGGTCACTCTACTGCAAACTCTCGCATCTCGACTCTCGTTTTTCGCCCTCCTTTTGATCGTTCTTGGGGTTATAGCTACACCCCTGCCAATGTTCGAGGCTCTGAATGATACGGCAGGCCTTCTCGAACGCCGCGATAAACGTAAGTAAATGCATCTTTGAGATAGCAAGGTATCAATCAACGTGAACATCATATAGAAGCAGTAAGGCTCTACCTCAAGCACGGATATTATGAATCCGACGGGACATTCTTCGATTTCACTGGACCAGCCACTCGAATACTGCATCGCAATGATGAGTTCATCCTGTTCTTTAGCCACCCGACTGAAGGGGTCTGGGGCTTAAGAGCGATTGAGAAGAAGCGAGAGCCAGGAGACGAGTCGTTAGAATGGAAGCTGAAACCCGTTCATGGAATCCTGCATTTGGCTTCTGACCTCTTGCTGGGGACGTTGACATTCCCATCAGAGAAAAAGAAGGTGGGGTTCTTAGGCCCCTCAGGCCTAGGAGAGGGTAACAAAGGAGGAATCTACGAGTGGGAATTTCCTGGTTCGGATGCACTCCAGGTGTATAATCAGATCATCCAACTTGACTTAGGCAACTATTTTGCGTACGAGCCAAATCCTCATGCTTGGGAGGATTTCTATCAAGCTGTGAACGAACCGAATGGGTATCGAGGGAAAACATGGAATGTGAAGGCGCTGCTTGGACAGGAGTAAGAAACACAAAGCAACTTGAAAACCTTCGAGATCTGCTGTTACTTGGTTGTTCTATTCACCATTTTTCCCCGTTCGATGTTTCCCTCACAGTGCTTTGCGTAATTCTTTGGAGTTCTTTGGTTGCTCGAAGTTTTTCCATCTATTTGTGTGTACTTATTTGTCCAATATATTCTGCCCTAAAAAGGATTTCAGCAATAGCTTTGTTTTCTACTGTGTGTCCGCTTACAGCCTTTTCCCTCCTTCCACTTCATTTGTGGCGAAACTTGTCCAATCCGAAATCTTTTCTTCGGTAGAAGCCCCAAAAGGCAAACCTGTCCAAATTCCTTACCTTTCCTAATTGAGCGTTCACCACCGGCCGTCACATGCTTTCACAACCGTCCATGTCCCAATGCAGCCTATCTTCGCCTCGTACATCCTATGCAAGAACAAACACCAACATGTAATCAACCCACGTGTTGTGTCGAACATACGGACAAAGAACTCGGAATTAGAGGTGCGTGATCTCCCAATTTGCCTTGGAATATTTGAAACTTATCGTGTCCCTTCAGATATGAAATGAACTTGCTTCCAAATTATATCGATCAGTGGTCACTGCCTTGTGAAAGCTGTAGCCTGAGGCTTACTCCAAAAATGGGATTGATGCCCCGCATATAACAATAGTATGAGACTCATGCTCTAACCAGCCGAGCGAAGTAAGCGTCTCGATTGGACATGCCGAAGTCTGTCATGCGGCTCCTGCCTATCCCCGGCTTCAAAGACTCGGAGCATTGGGCTTTTGTGTGAACTAGAACCGTGTCATTACTGACTGTACACACAGTGAAATAAAATCATTACTACCCCAAGATGCATGCGACGTTAGAGGAATTGATGAACCGAGTTTCTACCACCTCTTCTTGGGACAGATTGAAATTCTAGTACTCGTTTGGGGTGATCGGACTGGAGCTAAATCGTCACGACGTTCAAATTCTAACATCCGGGACGTTGAACGCAGCGACAATGCGTTGAATGGAATGTAGGTATGGGTTCCGATGTTCAACACCAAATGCCGGAATAGTAAAGAATGCTGCTATCAATGTGACTTTTCGTATCATCTGATTGTGACTCATGAGTAGCCTTCAATTCTGTCTTGAATCAAAGTTTGGTTATCCCGAGAGCTCTGCTCTTCGGTTTAAAACTTAATGAAATGTTTATTCTATGTGAACAGACCCGACACTGGCGGATCCCTTTCTTTCCACTTCTCTTCAGTCACCTACTCCTCTACATACTCCAATCATCCGACACCGAAGTCCACCCCGAGATCCGAAATCATCAATGATATTCAAAGCGACGAACCACCATACGTAGAGCTGCAAAGCAACTCATTATGTCCTGTATTTCATTCATTTGTACATTTAGTTTCATTCTTGAACAGGATCATCGTGACCGTGAAGTGGGACCAACCACTCGCACGTTCTCGAGCTGCAGCCGGTTTGTTGTCTGTTTCCCGGTGCTCAGACTGGTATAAAAACCCGAAGCAAAATCCATGGATAATCAAGCTTTCAACCCATTTGTTTGCTTACCTCCTCAGCTCTTCAGCACTTCTTCATACGATCGAGATATGTCCTCCTTTTTGAAGCTCACTGCCCTCGTCGCTGCTGCTTTCGTTGTCGGGGCACAAGCGGAGAGTCATACCGTCACTTTCCAGAATTCGTAAGTGTTCTCGCTATTCTCTGGATTCCTGAAGTTGTAACTCCGTCTTAGGTGCGGTAAGGGTGTGGTGCGTCCTATTTTTTCAATGAAAAAGGTCGGTCGCTCAACGTAGCCACCTTGACTCAGCCCACTTTGAAGGCAAATGGAGTAACACTGTCGACTGGGGGAGCCTACACCTCCAATGGTGAGTGCCACACAATTATGGTGCCCAAGTTTTTGATTTATATCTTGTTCAACTTAGGCCCTCTGGAAGCTGCCATCGCGTACGCCTTCTTCGAGATTTTTTAAATGTTCTGTGTGCTCAATAGGTGTTTCTGTACTCAGCTACCTTGACGTCGGTCAGCATTTCCACTTAATATAGAGATTATTCTGGTCATTAACTGGATAATGTACTAGGTTGTGGCGCCAATGGAGAAGGATGCACCACAATTGAGACCACTCTTGTCAACCCCACTTCACCTGGATCCGGTTCTAGTACTGATATTAGTTTGATCCCTCCGTATGTCTCAACTTTGCTCATTAGCATCAAGTTTTTGTTAAATTTCCGATATGATTTAGCCATGCTTTCTCGGTCACTAGTGGATTCGGGTGAGTTAGATCCGTCATCTTGTGTAGTCGGATCCCATTAATCCTTTCAGATATTACAATGGCTGCGATGGGGCTGGAGCTGATTGTATGTCAACCTTTGACTCCATTTCTGAGTTGACACTGGAAATTCTTTTTAGGCACTAATGCCAACTGTCCTACTGCGTTCAAGGTACCTACCGACACCCATGTTCAAGTCGCTTGCCAAGTTGATAATGTAAGCCATTTCGAATCGCCTTTCATTCTTGTTACCGACATCCATATTTTACCACAGGTCGACCTTGTCATCACTTTCTGTGATTAAGCACCACACAGACAATCTTGATCTGAAAAATTCTTGTCAGGCTTTGATTCCTTCTAGATATTGATAGATTCCCTGTACCTACATCTAACTAAAGATGGTCCGGTGTAAAACATTTGTGTCTTATGCTCATTGGACTGCGTTACAGTTTGCGAGTTTCAAGTGTAAACCCTGAAGTTGTGTTTTAGTCTCCCTCATAACATCTGATATCCTCCGTGACGGGTCAAGATACAGCGCAGTTTGGTATTGAGTCATACAGGTGACAATACAAGTACCTCGCCATCTCACTGTTTACATACCAATGGCCTGCCGCCTTTGCGACCTATATTTGACCTCCCAATCTTCATCTTTACAATTTTCCCCCAAGTACACTGTCCAGCACCTTCGGTGCTAGCCTCACCACCCATTCATTGCGACTACTTGTCCTAGTGAATCAAAATTAATACTGAGGATGTTTCAAGTTGGAAGCCTCTCTCGGACATTCTCATACACACATGCCTGGTCCATAAACAAACCCGCTTCTTCCATACTCATAACCAGCTTATGTCTACCCAAATAATGTGGATAAGTGCTCGTTTAACTTAGCGCGGCCGGGAAACGAGAGCGGAAAGTTGCAGACAGGCATCTAGACTCCAGTTCACGTTCACTTACCATTTCTGAAACCCGCTTTCATATGGTATCTGCATACAAAGAAGCAGACCCCTCGTTCTCCAACAATCGAGCGGGAACTGGCAGTTGATAGATCTTTTTTATTTGCTCGGCCTCATTCAAATCCCAGCCTCTTTTAGCACCCCCTTCATTCCAAAGTTCGAAATGACCTCGATTGAAGCTATTTGTGGACCTTTGAGAGCTACCATTGTCATTCGGCGATGTGCAGTGGCAAGTAGAGTATGGATATCATTTCTCAATATATCTTCATGATGAACTTTCAACGAAAGCCTGTGAGCATGAGGGGGTGGGGTCATCTGGTACTAGCCAGGTTGAACCTTTGAGCCATTGGCAATTATTCATTTGGCCGTGTTGGAACTGATATAAAATTCCATAACAAAATCTCGAAAAGACGAAGAAGCTCCCAGTTTGCTTTGCTTCCTCTGTGCCCCCCCCTTGCTACACTCAGGATGATCTCCTTCTCCAAGTTTACCACTGCCATCGTCGCTGCCTTTATCATCGAAGTTCAGGCTCAGGAGACCCACACTGTCGTTTTCACAAACTTGTGAGTGTTCTTCTTTCATGGCTTTCAAATGATATTCTCTCCACAAAATCACTCCCCTTTGAATCCTTACCGTATTTGTTTTAATTCTAATTCTGATGTAGATGTGGTACAGGTGTGGTGAGCATTGTGTAAATCAATGGAATAAGTCGGTCGCTTGATGCGTTCACATTAGCCTACTCTGAAGGTAAACGGTGCGACATTGTCGACTGGGGGATCCTTCACCTCCAATGGTGAGTGTTGCTACCATGCCTCAATCAAACTTCGATTAATGCTTTGATCAAGGCCCTCTGATATCTGCTATTGCGTGAGTCTTAGTCTTGGAATCTACAAAATTCTATACACTCAATCGATATTTCGACAGCTACCTCGATGTTGGTAAGCTTTGAACTGACAACTTGAATCGGGCTTGGCCTGCTGATTACTCAATATGATTGATGCAGGTTGTGGTGCCGATGGAGAAGGGTGCACCATGGTTGAGACCACTCTTGTCAATCCCACTACGCCTGGGTCTGGATCTAGCACTGATATCACTTTGATCCCTCCGTGCGTTCTAATTTTCTTTCCGAGGATGGGAAGCTGATGTTAACCGTGGTGGTCTAGTCACTCGTTCTCCGTCACTACTGGATTTGGGTGAGTTCCGCCTTGAGCTCTGCAGAGTCGAATCAAACTTATTTTTTCAGCTACTTCAATGGCTGCGACGGGGCAGGAGCTGATTGTGCGTTGGTCACTCTTCACAGTTTTATTGGTACTGCCACTGAAGTACTGTCTAGGCACTGATGCTAACTGCCCGACTGCATTCCATGTAAGTACCGACACCGGTGTTCAAGTTGCATGTCAGGTCAATAATGTGAGCCATTTCAAATGCTGATTATTTCGTCTGGTCACCGAAACTCATCCTTTATTATAGGTCAACCTTGCCGTCACGTTCTGCGATTAAAATGAATGTAGCCAATGCTGGTTTGTAAACTTATGCATATTGTGCACCTTCCAAAGTTTTTTATTCCTGCTTTGCTGTGTCGAATTATGTATATGAAGTTGTCCTTGGAGAATGTGCTCTGAGATGCATCTCGATGACATTTCTCTAATTAAGCCCTAATCCAGGACCCCAAAAGGTCTGATTGTGATGCTGCCAGCCACTAGCAAGTAGCTCGAGTATATTTTCATCTACTTGCTGCATAGCCCTTGGCTTTGATCAGCAGTGCACTGAAATTTTGACAATGGGGAATGAATGGTGCGAACTTAACCGCGGCCGGCATTAAATGAGAGCAGGGGTAGTTGTAGAGTCAAAGAAACGGCAGGACCAGCCGCCACCCACGCCTCCACACACTCAACGTCTTCATTGGTGGTACTTCGCTTCTCTCAAACCCACTTTTACATAGCATGCATCTGTATACGGAGGATCAGAACATTCGTTCTCTCACACTTGAGCGGGAGTTGACAGTTAATAGATTTTTTACTATTTTTTACTTGCTTGCTCCGCGTCATTCTAGGTCATTCTGTCTCATTATAATTCTTATTCTAGCAATTTCCTTCATTCTAAAGGTCGAAATCATCTCAGTTCTCTTGAAGTCTATAATTGGCATTTAGTCATGAGCCTCTGCGGCACACAGAGTTGAAAAGTGGCCGCGCCTACTATCATACATCTTGATGGATGAAACTCTTGAGGTTCATTTGTATCAAATAGGTTCAAGTTGTGCTTTTGGGCCAATGACTGCCATTCATTCTACTGGAGCTGATATAAAATACCAAGACAACATATAAAGAAAGACGAAGAAGGCTAAGCTCCCAGTTTTTGCTTTCTCTGTGGCCCCCTCATACACTCAGAATGTTCTCCTTTTTCAAATTCACTGCTCTCGTCGTCGTTGCTGCCATCTTTGAAGCCCGGGCTCAGCAGGCCCACACTGTCACATTCACGAATCTGTGAGTGCTCCTCTTTCATGGCATTTTGTAGAAATAGATGAACTCAGTTGAGTGGGAAATCAACTGAGGGAATAATTGAATAGACGAACTGTATATATCCCGATCAGTGAATCGGGTTAGTAAGCTGAAACAATAAGTAACCAAACGGAAGTATAGTAATATAGAAAGGAAATCTGAAAAGGTAATGTCAAAGCTAGTTGTACGGAGTATTCTCCAACACCTCCCCTACTCCGTACAGTAGCCCAATTTCTTCGCAAACTTGTGGACCATTGGTCCATTCAATGCCTTCGTCAAAATGTCCACCACATTCTCACCGGTGCGTATAAGTTCAATCACAATCTTCCCCTCATCCACTTTCTCCCAGATATGATGGTGTTTAGTATCGATGTGTTTGACCAATCCCAGTTTCTTCGAATTTTCGGTAAGACTCACTGAACCCGTATTGTCTGCGGATATGTTGACTGGTCCATCTTGCGCGAGATCCACTTCAGCCAAGAATGAAGACAACCACATTGCCTGCTCGCTAGCTCTGGCCAAAGCAATATATTCTGCCGCAACTGTCGACGTCGCCACAGATCCTTGTCTCTTCGATGACCAAGCAACTGGTGCCCCAGCCATGAAGAAGACATAACCCGACGTTGAGCGGCGCGTATCCAAACAGTTCGCAAGATCCGAATCTGGAAAACCAGCGGGCTGTAATCCTCTTCCTCGAGATACCTCCCCTGACTCTGGTGTCCGGTATACGATACAATAGTGTAATGACCAACGCACATACCCAGCAAGCCAAAGTAATCCATCCCAATGAGCTCTACCAGGATTCGATTGGAAACGGGCTAAGTATCCCGTTGCAAATGCAATGTCTGCCCTTGTGCAAGTCGAACCCCACATAAGGGATCCGAGCAGTTCCCGGAACGGCTTGTCCGCCATGAAGAGTTGTTCATCAACTGGTAGGATTGCTGGTGACTGTTCGAGCTGGATACCGGCAGGGAGTGGTGTTCTCCTAGGTTGTATGTCTTCTAAACCGAAGTGCTGTAGCATTCGCACAAAATATCCTTGTTGCGAAATCATTATCGCGCGAGTATGTCGATCCTGACTTATCAACATCCCTAGTAACATCCCCGACCCTACCTCATCGGATTCCCAACGTTTCCCAAGGTCTCTGATCGCCTGTTGCCTCTCCGATTCCGAGGATGCTCCCCCGCAAACATCATCTCCATATGTACTCGTTATGGTGTACTCTCCTCCACGTCGTCGTGAGCGAATGCAAGGATCTGCCTTCGAACTTGTATATCCATCTTCTTTGAAACCTTTTGATAGGGTAGCTTGCCAGTCATGGCTACCCTGCATTGTTCCGTAGATCGATCATTGTAGCTTGCAAACTAAGTTTTCAGAGCCTGGCTGGACAAAACCTTCAGGTTGCTTCATGTACACGTCGTGAGTGATAGGACTGTTCAAAAAGGCGGATTTGAAATCAACTTGGAGAAGTGAAAGACCCAGGCAAGCGATGATCGCGAGTACGATGCGCACAGATTCCATTCGAGCTACACCTCCATATGTTTTCTCGTAGTCCAAACCGAAAACTTGGGTGAAGCCTTGAGCGACATAACGAGCTTTTCGTTTAAGGATTTCTCCAGACGGTCCACGTTTGATGGCAAACACCCATTTTCCTCCCATAAGATTTGCGCCTGGTGGTAGTTCGACAAGTTCCCAGACCTTTTTCTCCATCAGCATGTTGTATTCTTGTTGCATCGGTTCTCTCCAAAGATCTGAGTGCTTCATAGCTTGCTTATATCCAGAGGGAATAATTTGTTCTTCAGTACTCGTTGCAAATGACCAAGGATCTGCACAGACTCGAGCGAAAGCGGTATCGGTCGCCCAATCCCTCCCCTGCTCATGAGCTTCCTTCTCTCGGGTTTCAAAGTCCTTCGACTCGAGGTAGCGAGTGCTCGGTATTTTCTGACGCGCGGATCTACGCAGTGGCACAGGATGAACGGGCGGAGGGATGAGTGGTACGTCTGGCAAAGCGGGAACTTCGAATTCCGGTATAGCAGGAGGCGGCCCTGGCTGAGGTTCGTCGTCGTCGAGATATCCAAGTGGAAAGTCACCGTGAATGGGAACAGGTGGAACGTGAGGATCTAAGATCAGTTCATCGCCATTGGATTCCTCGACATCAATACCACGCAAATCCGGAATGATACCCGAATTATCACCGACCTCGGTATCTCCAAATAACTTACCAACCTCACCAGAATCCAGTCGAGGTGGAAGCGTTCTTTTTGCTTGCCCTTCCTCAAAACGAATGTCCCTATTCTCCAAAACCACACGCCATTCTGGGATCCATAATTGGTAACCTCTTCTATCCATATAGCCAATAAGTTTTCCCTTTACTGATTGTCGTGACAGCTTCCCGTCTTTTCGTTTGTCAGGTAGTGTTGCCCAGGCATCACAGCCAAAGGGTCGCAGGTGGGAGATATCCTGGCGTTTGCCAGTGAAGATTTGAATTGGGATGTCATCAGGGAACCGAGAAGATGGCACGAAACTGTCGACATAGCAATACGTTGCTGCCGCTTCTGCCCAAAAGGAATGTCCTAAACCTGATTCGTCTAGCAGAGTACGTACGCCCGAAATAACCGTCCGGTTAGCTCGTTCAGCCATACCATTGGCCGCCAACGAGTACGGGGGAATCTTTTCGATCCTAATCCCTTTCTCAGCACAGTAATTTTCCATCAGTCCATTGTCAAGTTCCTTCCCTCCGTCGATGCGAATGCACTTTACTTTCTTTCCTGTTTCCAGCTCGGCCTTGAGGCAGTACCGATGGAACGACTTAAGAGTCGTGGCCGCCAGTTTATTACTCAGAAAATCTGGAATCTTTACTGTTGAACGGCCATCTGTGAACAAAATCATCCACGTTGCGCCTCCCCTGCTCTTCGTCCGCGATTGACCCCAGAGGTCGATATGAACTCGTTCTAAAACCTCAGATTCGTGCACCACCTTCTCATCAAATGGTCGACGCGTCGCTTTTCCATATACACTGCGTGGAATACATCATTTGAGCATCATTCTAATGACGTGAAAATTCTGAGCAAAAGAACAATTCTCTCATTGATTAAAGGTTATAAATATCCAATGAAACTATAGTAAGATTATACATAATTTTCACCAACTTTACTCACTGTGTATATTCTCCTTAGTGAAAAGTTAAACTTTTCCTCAAATGAGAAAAGTTTAAAGAATCTCAATGTAATCATGCTGAGCAAATTCAAACTTTTCTCAGTGAGAAAATCTTATGATTATTGTTCATTTACTCAAGTTCATTTTAACATTGTGCTAGTGCTCAAATGATGGATTCCTCGCAGTGATAGACAAGGTTCACACATTCCTTCTACCTTCCTCGATGTGATGTGCAGGCCGTCAACAAGATTTTTGCTTGACATGCGAAGGATACGTGGGATTCCGACATGTCCCAAACGACGATGCCAGGTGTGGATATCAACAGCCTTCTCATGTGAACGAGCCGAATTGGCTAACACATTCGGTTTCTCCAGCACTTCGACCTCATACATTTTTCCACCAGCCGTGCTACTGGTACCTTCGCTACCGGTGCCAATCAACAAGACTTTTCCTTCTTTATCAGCGACATTTATCTTCCTCCAACCCCAGTCACCTCGTAAACCCTTGTGATCCAATGTCATGAGGGAAATGAGATTATGACCAAACGATGGTGTGTGCTTTACACCCATCAGCTGTATAATCCTTTCCTGACCTCCTACTCTTGTCAGAAACTCGACTGTACCTACACCTTCGATACTGAAGTTCGATCCAGCAACTGTGGTTAGACCTCTTTGATTCGCCACCATCTTGTACGCGACAAAATCCTTCCTGTCCACCCAACAGTGCTCCGAAGCACCAGAATCGATATACGTCCTGACCGGTTTAGAAAAGGGAAAGGATTTATTGCTGCTAGAAATGGTACAATCGTCTAAGGATATGGACTTTGGGAAAGATACAGGTACATCTCCATTCAAACCCTCTCTCCCGCCCTGACTCATGGCTTGAATTAGTATGGGTCGACTATTTCTGTTTCGTTGGGAGTCAGGGCGCATTTGGGTGCAGGTAGAATGAGACGTACGTGCCGAGAGGGTGAAGGTCTCAATAGGAGATGCTGAGTTAGCTGCGGTAGGTGCTTCCTGGTTATTCTTCTTATACCACCAGGGGATCGAACTTTTCGGTCCTCAGAGCGTGATCAGCTAGGTAAATGAGTTGTTCGTCCTTCCGCTCGAATTTTTCTGTTAGGTCTTTCCAGATGTTAGCGGCTGACTTGGTGAGGTTGATTCCTAGGCCTGTGGCGTCGATGGTGTTGAGATTGATGGTCGCTGCGACAAAACGGTCCCGCATGTACCATTCTTCGGGATAGGGGGTCGTACTGTAAGCAGGGGTAGCAGTTACTGCCGGATAGACACTGCCTGCTGCAGTGGAATAGAGAGAAGAGGCTGGTTTGATGATAGTGCCGTCAAGATAGCCAGTGTAGCCCCTGAGTTGAGCTGTGAGTTCAACGGCGGCTTTGAACCTGCTCCAGCTGTCCTTTCCAGTGAGTTTGCTCTCTTCCGGGAATATCGGGACATTGACTTGAGTTGTTGACATCCTTGAACGATGGAGATTCAGTAGGTTTATAAGTTGTGATGGGGTGTATTCAGACTCGGGAAGAGTCCAGTCTCATAATCTGTAGAAATAGATGAACTCAGTTGAGTGGGAAATCAACTGAGGGAATAATTGGATAGACGAACTGTATATATCCCGATCAGTGAATCGGGTTAGTAAGCTGAAACGATAAGTAACCAAACGGAAGTATAGTAATATAGAAAGGAAATCTGAAAAGGTAATGTCAAAGCTAGTTGTACGGAGTATTCTCCAACACATTTGAATTATAGAAATTTCCATCGACGCAATCAATATGCTGGTCTTATTTTTCTAATTCTGACTTAGGTGTGGAACGGGTGTGGTGAGTTCTATATAAATTCATAGGGTGGTTCAATTCTTTGATGCATCTACTGTAGCCTACTTTGAAGGCAAATGGAGTGACGTTGTCGACTGGGGGACCTTTCACCTCTAGCGGTAAGTGTGTCCACAATCATTTGCTTCCCTTAAATTTTGATTGATACGTTGTTCCAAGGTGCTCTGATATCTGCTATAGCGTGAGTCTGTCTTGAATTTGCAGCATTTTATGCGCTCAATCGATATTTCGGCAGCTACCTCGACGTCGGTAAGTTTTCACTGACTGTTGGGTTTGCACTGGTAAATCTGATTGATGTAGGCTGCGGTGCCAATGGGGAAGGGTGCACCACGGTCGAGACCACCCTTGTCAACCCCACTACACCTGGGTCTGGGTCTAGTACTGATATCAGTTTAATCCCTCCGTACGTTCCGATTTTCTCCTCGGGCATGGCGGTAGGCTTAAGTTAAATCTGAATGGTTTTAGCCACTCGTTCTCCGTTACTACTGGATTCGGGTGGGTCCTACCTTCAAGACAACTTCGAGTTCCACAACTTAATCTTTTGCTGCAGATATTCCAATGGCTGTGACGGGTCAGGAGCTGATTGTTCGTGGACCTCCGAACAATGCTACATATAATTCAAGTTGAAGTACTTTCTAGGCACTGATGCCAACTGTCCTACTGCTTTCCATGTCAGTACCGACACTAATGTTCAAGTTGCTTGCCAAGTCGACAATGTGGGCCATTTTGAATGCTACTTTCGTGCGGTCACTCATCCCTTATTACAGGTCAACCTTGTCATCACTTTTTGCGATTAAACCCAGTACCATAGTATATAGCTAGTGTATATCAAGCTAGTGCGCTTTTTGCATCTTATGGAATTGCTGCTTTGCGGAGTTCAACTATATGAAGCTGTTTTTGAGATGCATCCCGACTCTGATGATTTCTCTTATTTGTACCTTTTCAAGGACACTAAAGGGCCAGGAGCCGGATATAGAAGAACGTACAGCTGTGTATTCGAGAGCTCGAAACTCAGTGCACATAAGTAGATATTGATGATAAATAATTGAATTGAATTTAGCAGGGCGAAGGAGGAAGGGGGATATATTGTTAGACGCCCGGCGCTTGCTTCATGGCACCCTCGACGTCGTTTGTTCGAGACTTTGTCAAACCTCTTCCTTTTCGTTCTGCCGACCAAATTGACCCAACCGCCGCAATAGGACGGCTTCGACAGCTAAAGGGGGATGTGCATCATAGTAACCTAAGGTTAAGTCAAACGACACAGAGCGAAACGCGCGAAGAACTTACTCACCAAATTCTTGCATCGTTATATTCTCAATATCTCCAGAGCACTCTTTCGCAGGCACTAGAGGCAGAGACAGAAGCCCAATGGTGGTCAGATATTGAGAGAACGAGATGGAGAGTATTTTGGTATCTGATACAAAGTAAGCCTATCCACTGCGACGATGAATACAAATGAACTGGTCTCCAAGCACTTCCTACTCGAGTCTATGACTTGCTGCAAGCCACGACCGACGCCACGGGGAGGAACAAATGGCTGGCCGCACGGCCAGAGCTTATGGTCGCGTCTTTGTTTCCTCATCTCCAACAACGCCCACGCCTGCATCAACTGCGAAGTTTTCAAAATCTAAGAATACGCAGCCCAAATACCAACAATATCCGACAATTCATACAAACATCCATCCAATCCATTCGGGACCTCCTTCAAACCCTCCGAAAAATATCCCTCGTTCCATTATACTACACTTTGCAGGAGGTGTCCCTCAAAAAGCACGAGTTGTTACGAATTCGAGATGACCGTGCGCAAGCCCTAGGGTCACTCGTACTTCTCAGACCAGAGATGCAGAAATACCTGGACTCCGGACTCGTGTCGTCCGACGGCGAATCAGAACAATTGATTCATCTCACTAGAAGTTTACTTCTGGCACTCAATCCCGAATCCATCCAGGATGAGTCCTATGCATCTGACGAGCCATTCTCCCAACTTTCTACCCTAGCAACTCGCTTTCAAACAACTTCGCACCAATTACGCACCCTCGGCCTCTCTCGACCTTCGCGTTTGACGCGTCTCTGGCCACGTCTAGTCTTTGGACCGCCTCTCCTAATCTATTCCGCATATTATCTTTATTCGACTCGCGGGACGTTGCTGCAGTTCGCATATGACGCGAAAGATGTGGTCAAAGGATTTGTTATTGATTGGTGTGTCAAACCCTTGGCTGGCGTACTTGATACCGTCAAAGCATCCAAATCTGATCAAGCTGGGTGGCTGGTTACGAAAGAGGGAGTGCAGGCGGATTATGAAGTATGTCCAGCAATCGTCACTTCACTCCAAACGACATTGCTCATTCTGTGGTTATGTGCAGTCTCTCGAACGTATGGCTCGATCGCTAGCCTCTGACCATCTCCGATATACTTCTTCTCAATTGGACGACCTTTCGGCGAGAATCCGTCTAGGAGATCTGACTCCGGTGTTAAAACTCTACGAAGAGGATATCAAGAGTCCATTCAAGAGTGCGGTGGGCGGGACGTTGCTAAGGACCGTGTTCATTCAGGTAAGCCATAACCATATTCGTGCACCTGATACCAATCTCTCCATTGACGAGCGTGCATTCGGTAGAGCTTGTCATGACTTACCCTGATTTACAGGTTCAAAAAGCCAAAGTCGATCTCGACCAGGCACTTTCCGGTATCGATAGATTGATGAAATCTCAAGAACTCACATTCGCTTTCGTCGGTCTATCACCGGCGCTGGCTATCGTCTATGTCATCGGTGGATACCTGAGACGAATGATCTGGTCTAGTAGTAATGGTATGTTTTACAGTCCGTGTTGCTTTCTTCAAATTTCCTGCCTTTTCATCTGCGGAGTCAAAGCTAATGAGAGTGTTTTCTCCATTTTTGTTGCACAAGACAAAGGCAAATACGGTGGACCAAAAGAACGAGAAAGGGTATTCTGGGCTATGAGGAGGGCCGAGAGGCTCTTGGTCCTTGATCAAAGCAGTTCTCATGCTATCGCTGCAGGCACTTCCTTTGATTTGAATGTAAATACAGCGGCTAGTACTCAACCTTCAGCACTCACCACTGGCCTCCTGATTCTCTCGCTGACGCAGCTGAGGACATACGCAGAGAGGTATCTCCCTTCTTCGTCTTCTTCGCCTCCGAACCATGATGTTAGTGTTACTAGCATTGATGGTAATACCACAAGTTCAGCCTCCACGTCGTACTCGGCAACATCCCTACGTGAAGCTTTCCTCGAGGATCTATCGGACTTGCAGGACCCTGAGCTGGGGGTAGATCAGAAGCGGATAGTGGTGGAGAGGATGTGGAGGTGTTGGGGCGGGACAGTTTTTGGTCGAGTTCTGTAGAGGGTCGTTAAAATAGAAGTAAAACGAGTTCGATATTCAAAATTATAGAGATCGATCCCTATCAAGGTAAGTCGTGGAAAAATGTTGGTGAATAGGCGCCACCTCATGAAGGAGGACCCCTGAGGACCCCCCAAAGTACTATAAGATCCTGGATACCAATCCGGACAAATTTTTTTGATTTTTGAGCTTCAACCCGGGCAAAAATCCGGACATTTTTTGAGGAAATTTTCAAACATTTTGATACCATGTACGGACAAAATGAATGAATTCTGAACCGTCCTTGATGTAATGTCCGGACACGGACATGTTACAATCACTTATGTAAAGTTTGACTATGCATTGACATTGAAGCAGATAAATATTTTTTCAACCAAAACCTGTTCTAAAAAATCCATGAACAATTGGAATAGCCCAGTTATAGATCTTGACGAGAGCAAATTTTGACTTGCAAATAGGCTCAATTGTGGCAAGAAATGGCCCATGACTCCTCCACCAAGTCTCGTTCTTGCTCGAGCATGTCATGAAGTACGTAGCCCCTATCATTTTCCTTTTCTCACCGTCTCTACGCCCTTATTTGTACGATACATCACTCCATCACTTTCACGTCC